>JBCNJP010004104.1:0-12223 GCA_039602395.1 Deinandra increscens subsp. villosa
AAGAGGAAACAATACGTGAGAAGCTCGGGAAAGGAGCATGTAGATGAAATTGAAGAAGAACTTGAGAACATTGCACAGCAAAAACAGAAATCAAAAGAAAAACATAGTGCACCCACAGAAGATGAATTGAGGGCTGCTAAGAAAAGAAGGATTGATCCCAGGGCTGAAATGGACGAAGATGTCATCAGAGGTGTAAATACCTCCCTGGCTAATGAATTGGGTATGATCAAGACCAAACTGGTTAATTCTGAAATCAGAGAAAATGAGAAAGATGCTCAGATCAAAAACATGAACGAGATCATTGCTAAACAATCTTCGTTGATCAAATTTTTGGTAGTAGAGATGAACGAAATTAAGAAGCATCTAAACATGCCAGGTCAAATGAGTGATGCTGAGATCGAATCAATTGGTGACATCTTAAAGGATACATCTGGAGCAGCGGGAGGCAGTGGTTCTGGTGAAGCTGGTAGAGCAGGAGGTAGTGGATCTGGTGGAGTCGGAGGAAGTGGATCAGGTGTGAATGAGGCTGATGATAGTGGAGCCCCCAATGCTGAAGATTTGGATGCTATCAATGTCAGTGATGCAAATCTGTTTAGTGTTGAAACAGAGCACCCATAGCCTGAGATCGTCCAGGCTAAATTTCTCCATCTTATTGACGAAAGCGATGAAGAGGGTGAAGTTGATGTTCTTTCCGAGCCTACAGACTATTATTTGAAAGAAAACTCACTTACTTATCAGGCGAAGATCAGCTCGGTCAGCGAAGAGATTATTAACTTAAACAGAGACGAATGGTTCACAAAACCTGAGCTTGTGGATCAGACTCCTTTATTCCAAAACATCTCTCAACCCTGAAGAAAAGAGTCTGATCGTCAAATTATAAGCTGGAAATTCAATACAGTCGTTCGTGGTTTCATGATTAAGAGAAGGGGGGTAGTATTTCATATCTTCACAAACGTGACAAGTTCAAGACCCTGCCCAGATGGGATCTAAGAAGGTTGTCTGAGCTCCCTTTAATTGATGCAGATAAAAGTGAAAGGGCTGGCAACTTGCAGAAACATTTGCAGGAAGCTGCAAAAGATGACTTCGTGTCTTTTGGATACATGAAAGGTCAAAGAATTAAGTCTAAGACTGAAATTGATGAGGCAACAGGGAAGCCCAAAGTTCATCTTAAATTCAAGCCAGCAAAGACAATGAGCAGGATCAGAATACCAGATCAGGAACCGTCAAGGCTGCAAAATTTCAAAAAATGGTTCTACGACAACCAAACCGGGGAAGCTGTGATAAGAATAGGAGAAAATGATGAGATTAGATTGTTTGATCCCATGGAAGTATTCTCCTTCAGTAATGATGATTTGAAGACTCTATGTGAAAATCCTATAAGATGTGGGGCAGGAGACGACACTGTTGAAGAAGCTAACCTGTTTGTGAGGGTAGCCAACAAAGCCAGAGGGATTATCAAAGAGATACGGGATTTAGCAGAGAAAGTCAGGGAAGGTGAAGAGAGAATGGAAGAGGACAGGGATCTAGCAAACAGAATGAACAAGACATGGAGCGGACTTGGAGAATCTTCTGAAAAGGTTGTGAAGCCTGCTGAGGTTCCGGTTGCTGATGAACCAGTTGTTGTGGAGGAACCAGAGACTGAAGTCCCCGTTGCTGACATGTCAACCGTTTTGGGGGAACCAGAGACTGATATCCCCGTTGCTGAAGTGTCCAACGTTTTGGGGGAAACTGATTTGAACAAGATGCCAAGCCCAAGTGAAGCCGGAGCTGACAAATGAAGATCAAGAGGCTGAATCCCTCCCTAGGGGGAATATTGAAGATCAATGTAGGGAGGAATTCATTGTTTTGTTTAGCTTGTTTGTATAGTTTAGTTTCATTTGTAATGTTGTCTTTTGGTAGGCTAGCGAAACTACCGAGCGAAACTATAGTTTCGCTCGGTACCTAGTTTAGACTGTCTCAGTGACAGTTTCGCTTGGCCAGCGAAACTGCCAGCAAAACTGTTCACTGGACAGTATATATATGCCGCCTATGTGCAGCCTTTTGTAACCTTCTCAACATTGGTGAACCCTAATACAAGAAATCGTTTATTGGTGAGTTTTGGTGACGGCTAGGAGCATTTCTTACTATTTTTGTAGCTTGTAATCATCTCTTATCAATCTTTGGTTCATGTTGTGATTGTTCAAGGCTAGAAAACCATTTTAGCTATTGAGAATCATCTATTGTTGTTATTTCTTTGGTTTTCTTCTCAAAACACCTTCATTTGCACTGATAAAGATCAGTGAGGACCAACATGGATGAAGCCCATAAGTCTCGTTAATCTATTCATCCAGGCTCGGATAAGATGTACCAAGATTTGAAACTGATTTACTGGTGGCCCAAGATGAAAGCAGACATTGCCACTTACGTAAGAAAGTGCTTGACTTGTTCCAAGGTCAAAGCGGAATACCAAAAACCGGCAGGGTTACTTCAACAACCAAAAATTCCCGAGTGGAAATGGGAGGGAATAGCTATGGACTTTATCACAAAGTTACCCCGTACAGCAAGTAGATGTGATACAATTTGGGTAATTATTGATTGCTTAACCAAGTCGGCACATTTTCTACCAATCAAGGTGTGACATTCGAGAATTTCAAGGTTTACTTCTGTTAGACAATCTCCGTTAGTTACGTTATAAGTGTTAACTTAGTAACTAATAATTAACTAGGCCGAATACGTCCACGACCTTTGGTTGATCACCAAACCCGCCCATATGTGTTATGTGTTCATTTACTTATAGTTATTATGTGCAATGTGATTTAAATACATGATTTAGTATTATGAATAGCATGACAATCCATGAACTGTACTTATCTTGCTTAAAATGTAAACTGGTCACTTTTGGGTTTCCAGCGAAACTACCGGGCGAAACTATAGTGTCGCCCGGGTTAGCCAACCCTCTGACTAACAGAGCCAGTTTCGCTTGGCCAGCGAAACTGACCAGCGAAACTAGCTCCTGTTATATATTAACATAAAACCCTAGAGATCCCATTTTGCACCATTTACTCAAAACACACACACACACTCTCCTGGAACTTCTGGTCAGCCAAGAATCACCACAAGCCGAAGTGATCCCAGCCTCGAGACAACATCCATTCGGATCCTAGATCGAATCGTGAGTCTCCTAAAACCATTTTTATGTGTTCTTTATGTGTTTTCTAAAAAAGCATGCTTAAACCTCTATGGAATCACCTGATCTCTTGATATGTTGCTTAGGAATGCTAGATCTATCCTAAAGTCGGTAACTTTACGTTTGAAATCCATCCATAATGAAGATTTATGCCATTTTAGTCATTTTAGGTTTAAAATGTGTTTTTGGTGATATGATGATGAAAACCCATGTTTAAGGTGTTAAAGCTTACTGATTTATGTTGGTAAATGATTATACATGCTAAATATTGAATCACATGAAGTATGGAAGCTGTTAGGTTGATTTTTAGGCTGATTTGTGAGTTTTTCGTGACCAGCGACACTGTGTGTTCTCTGGGCGAAATTATGCAGCGAAATTATGTATATCTTCATCCAGCGACACTATGTAGCGAAACTGTAGTGTCGCCGGGTAAAGCAACCAGACCTGTCCGAACGAAACTACCGAGCGAAATTCCCTGAACGAAAGTTCAAACCAGTTTCGGGCGAAACTAGGCTAGCGAAACTGTGCCAACAGTTTCGAGCGAAACTAGCCTAGCGAAACTGTGTCATCGGGTATTGCCTAGCGAAAGTGCTGCCCGTGCACACAGCGAAACTGCCTAGCGAATCTATGCTAGCGAAACTGTGACCAGACCTAAACCCAAACTTGTGCAACTTATTTGGATGCTATGTTATGACTTACATGATTATGTTATGATAAGACATACTATGAATTCTGTATTATATGAACCCTTGTTTATGATCAACCATCGGTGTCGTGTGTCGGTATGTCGTGTTATAGTCCAACGTGCTATGTTATGGGCCATAGTGACGTTATGTAGAGTTTAGACACAAAACTAATACTTAAGACCTAAACGTGTTCATAGGTCTTCGTTAAGCAATACTTGGATTGTTAACAAGTGTAGCAGTGCAACCCAAGGTGAGTGTCACTAACCCGTTTACTGTGAGCCCGTTTGGGACACACTGAATAACCTAATGAAAAACAATGCTGACAACTTTATGAGTGCTATGCACTACTTGATGAAACTGAAAACTTAGAGTGCTATGCACCTACCAGATGAACTTGAAGTGTTTTATGGGAAACACTTGTGGATTACTTAAACAACTAATTCTAAAACGAAACTGAAAAATGTTTTCGGGTTTTATAAGAACCCCAAAGTAAACCGTTTTAATATAGCTAGTGTAGGTTAAAGTCTAAACCACATGATATCACATGATTTCTAAGGATTGCCTTTTAACTGAAAAAGTCCTCAACTTAATTGTGCCATTAATTGTAAAGCGAGGGGATGTTGGGTAGATCTACTGAGTTTGACAAACTCCGCCTCGTGACACTGGAGGTGCACGGAGGTACAATATCAGCCTATCTGACCGTGATCCCGAGAGGACACGGGGGAGGCAAAGCCGCGATGACATATGTCTGCAAAACAAAATAGCTGGAGGCTCTGTCACTACAATTATCGGTCAGCTTTGGTACAAACTTCCTTAGTGCATGGAACAACGGATTAGCTACCCGCGATATCGGTTGAGCACTTTAACTAAACAAAACTAGTACATACCCGATAACGTAGGTTACGAACAATACTTTTACTAAACCACAATACTATGATTTTGGTTATCATTAAGCATTGCTTTTCACAATTAAATTGTACATAAGAATATGTTTACACGATTATGATGTATGAGACCGGGCCACTGCATGACAAGCCCACTGTGAACTCATCAACCGTTAGGTTGACACTTGTGTGGTTTTCACTTTTGCAGATCGTTGAAGAGTATCCACTGGAGGTTGGCATGTCACAAGAAGATACTTAACTTTATTTTAAACTTAATTTGGGAATTAAACAACTATTTATGTTCTGTAATTAAAGCACGTGGTTAGTGCTAAGATACTTATGTTTTTATTCCGCTGCGTACTTTTAAAACTGTTTTATTTGGAACATTTGGACTTTACTCTGATTCGTTTAGTATTTGTAACTAATGGTTATGGTCCTGGTTTGCTCGCAACCCTTAACGGTATAAACTCCGTTAGTGGTTAATTAGGGGGTGTGACAGACTGGTATCAGAGTCATAAGTTGCAGAGAACTGGAATCAATTTTGAAAACGATTTGGAAACTGCAACTTGAAAACCTTAGTTACAAACGAACAAACAAATTCCCAAAACCAAAATAATTATGTGCCAACCTGGGATACTCGCTCTGCTGTGTAAGTAAAATCTTAGTATGTATGTATATATATATATATATATATATATATAAATATATATATATAGACCGTGTCTAGGAAGTCTAACGGAAAACCTTAGGAAAATTTTCACACACGAATACGAAACGCGAACGCGAATGCGCACACTATTCGGGGGAAAGCGACAACGAAACGATGCTACACGCCACGTCCTGATTTCTACTACGATGACTACGCCGACGGTGACTTTTATGGGAAAGCCGACTTTCGACGACAGTTACTTACGACTTACGACGTTCTCCGACGACGCCTCGATTTTGCACAAAATTTTTCAGGACTAATAGTGGGATAACGGGAACTGGCTAATATACATATTATGGGATATGTATAGAATATAACTATGACTGAACACTGGCTACTTTAACTGTCCAGCCAGATGTCTGGAAGAGGACACGGGAGGAGCAACATTAACATGACGCCTGCACAACTACAAGCTATGATTAACGAACACGTGCAAGCCGCTGTGGCAGCCGTCCAAGCTGCGTACGCCGCTCAGGGAAACCACCATCACTGCACGTTTAAGTCCTTCATGGATTGTAAGCCAATGACGTTTTGCGGCGAAGAAGGAGCGGTAGGACTCCTCAGGTGGATCGAGAAATTTGAAAAGGTCTTCTCTATGTGCAACTGCCCTGCTGAGAGCAAAGTGAAGTATGCTACTGGTACTTTCGAGGGAGCTGCTCTCTCCTGGTGGAACGCTGAAATTCAGATGATTGGGGTAAATGCGGCTAACAACATGGATTGGGAAGCGTTTAAGGAACTGATTATGGAGGAGTACTGTCCCCGTGACCAAGTGAAGAAGTTAGAGGGCGAATTCTTGAATCTGAAAATGACTGGGTCTGAAGTCGAACAGTATACTGCGCGTTATCATGAGTACGCGGTGCTATGTCCGACAATGGTTGATGCTGAATTTAAATGCATTGAGCGTTATCTGGAGGGTCTCGCACCCAAAATCAAGAGCTTGGTGACCGCCAGCAACCCAACAACTGTGCAGCAAGCCATCCGTTTAGCTCACAAGCTTACTGACCAGGAAATTGAGAAGGGTACACTTCCTGCAAAAGCCACAGAGAAGACTGCCTTAAGTGGCAAAAGGAAAGCTGATGATGAAGCTCCTGAAAACTCCTTGAACAATCAGAGTGTGGGAAACAGCACTGGGAGGTCTTACAACTCCCAAGGTCAAAGCAAAAGGTCTGGGAATAACAGCGGGAACAACCGCCAGGGCGGAAATGGTCAAAGCAACTACAAGGGTAACCTGCCCAAGTGTAACAAGTGTGGGAAGCATCACACTGGTATTTGCAGAAGAAGTTTAAGCTGTGAAAGGTGTGGCAAGAAAAGCCACGAGGCAAAGGACTGTTGGGCGATTCTTCCCGAGCAACAAAATCGCCTAAGGCAAAACAACAATAATCATGGCAACAACAACCATGGGAACAACCGGGGCAATGGGAACAACAATGGTCAGAACCGTAATAACAACAATGAAGCCCCCAGAGGAAATGGTAATGGGAACTGCTATGAATGCGGTGCTCAAGGCCACATAAAAAGGGACTGCCCGCAGTTAAGAAGACAGGGAAACGGTAACCAAGGAAACAATGGTGGGAATGGTAATGGTGGAGGTAATGACAACGGGAATGGTGGAAATGGCAGAGGAAGAGCTTTTGTTATAGGTCAAGGTGAAGCTCGCAACGATGCCAACGTGATTAACGGTAAATTCATCCTTAATGGTTTCTTTGCTACTGTATTGTTTGATTCTGGTGCTGAAAGAAGCTTTATTTCCACTAAATTTGCTAAGTTGATTAATGCTAAACCAATTGCCTTAGATACTAAGTATGTGGTGGAGCTAGCAAATGGTAAACTTCATGATACAACTCAGATAGTTAAGGACTGTAAGTTAGAACTAGCTGGCCATACGTTAGGAATCGATCTTATGCCTTTCCCGATTGGTAGTTTTGATGTTATAGTAGGAATGGATTGGTTATCTGAAAACCGCGCTGAAATTTTATGCCAAGAAAAAGTGGTTCGTATTCCACTCAAGGACGGTGAAGTGTTAGCAGTTCAAGGCGAGAAGGGTGGAACAGTAACCGGTATTATTTCGTTTCTCAAAGCTCAAAAGTGCCTTCGTAAAGGACATCTCGCGATCCTTGCAAATGTCACCGACATGACACTTCCCGAGCGTAAAATCGACGACTACCCGATAGTCCGCGACTTCCAAGATGTATTTCCTGATGATCTGCCTGGTTTGCCTCCATTTCGACAAGTCGAGTTTGGAATCGATTTAGCTCCTGGAGCCGCTCCGATTGCACGCGCACCTTACCGTTTGGCGGTAAGCGAACTCAACGAACTCTCCACACAACTTCAAGAGCTACTCGACAAGGGATTTATTCGTCCAAGTTCGTCTCCATGGGGAGCACCGGTACTATTTGTTAAGAAGAAAGATGGAACGTTCCGAATGTGTATCGATTACCAAGAGCTTAACAAGGTTACGATCAAGAATCGGTACCCACTTCCTCGAATCAACGATCTCTTCGACCAACTACAAGGTTCAAGCTACTTTTCAAAGATTGATCTACGGTCTGGATATCACCAACTTCGTGTTCGTGATGAAGATGTCCCCAAGACTGCGTTCAGAACTCGGTATGGACACTACGAGTTCTTGGTTATGCCGTATGGGCTAACCAATGTACCGGCCATATTTATGGATCTGATGAATCGAGTGTGCAAGTCGTACCTTGATAAGTTTGTGATAGTTTTCATTGATGATATTTTGATCTACTCCAAGACTAAGGAAGAGCACGAGAATCACCTACGACTTATTTTGGAATTACTCCGCAAGGAACAGCTTTACGCCAAGTTTTCGAAATGCGATTTTTGGATTCGCGAAGTCCAGTTTCTTGGACACATTGTTGATCAGAATGGAATTCACGTCGACCCAGCTAAAGTGGAAGCTATCAAGAATTGGTCTACTCCGAGATCGCCGACCGAAATCCGACAATTTTTGGGACTTGCCGGATATTACCGAAGATTCATCAAGGGTTTCTCGCAATTGGCCCAACCCTTAACAGCCTTAACGCACAAAGGAGTGCAATATAGATGGGGTGAAAAAGAAGAACGCGCGTTTCAAACTCTAAAGGACATGTTATGTTCAGCTCCGATTCTCGCGTTACCCGATGGGGTTGACGACTTTGTAGTCTACTGTGATGCATCCATCCAAGGACTCGGTTGCGTGTTGATGCAACGGGACAAAGTGATTGCCTACGGGTCCAGGCAACTGAAGGATACTGAGAAGAATTATACAACGCATGATTTGGAATTGGGAGCCGTTGTTCATGCACTCAAGATTTGGAGACATTACCTCTACGGAACAAAGTGCACAATATTTACCGACCACAAAAGCTTACAACACATCTTTGATCAGAAGGATCTCAACATGCGACAACGACGGTGGGTCGAGTTACTGAATGATTATGACTTAGCGATTAAGTATCACCCGGGAAAAGCCAATGTTGTGGCTGATGCCTTAAGCAGAAAAGAGTACGAAAAGCCTCGACGAGTACGAGCGCTGCAGCTTACCATTCACACGGGACTGCCGGATCGAATCCGCGATGCTCAAAGAGAAGCTTTAAAAGAAGAAAATTTCGCAGCTGAAGCACTGCGAGGGGTAGATGGAAACTCTGAGGTTAGGTCTGATGGACTCAGATACTACAATGACAGAATTTGGATCCCTTTACTCGGAAATCTCCGTGAGCTCGTGATGGACGAGGCTCACAAGTCAAGGTATTCGGTGCACCCTGGATCGGACAAAATGTACCAAGATTTGAAGGGTTTGTATTGGTGGCCGAATATGAAGGCCGACATTGCGCGATATGTGGCTAAGTGTTTAACATGCTCAAGAGTTAAGATCGAGTACCAAAAGCCTTCTGGATTACTACAGCAACCAAAGATCCCAGAATGGAAATGGGAGGATATCTCCATGGATTTCGTAACGGGATTACCTCATCGATCGAATCGACCAGATGCGATTTGGGTTATCATTGACCGATTAACCAAATCTGCACATTTTATACCGATGAAGGAAAATGACAATATGGATAAGTTAACAAAGCTGTACATTGACCGAATTGTGGCACGTCACGGAGTGCCTAAGACCATTATCTCCGATCGAGATCCTCGATTTACTTCCCGATTGTGGCAATCTATGCAAGAAGCACTGGGAACCAGACTGGATATGAGTACAGCTTATCACCCACAGACTGATGGTCAGACAGAACGAACTATTCAGACTTTGGAAGACATGCTCAGAGCTTGCGTTCTCGACTTCGGTAAAGACTGGGAGGCTCATCTTCCGTTGGTGGAGTTCTCCTATAACAACAGTTATCATACGAGCATTGGTGCAGCACCTTTTGAAGCTCTTTATGGCAGAAAATGTAGATCGCCCGTATGTTGGGCCGAAACGGGTGAGAAGGGACTCACCGGACCGGAACTCATTCATGATACAACGGAACGAATCATTCAAATCAGGAAGCGGATAGCCGCAGCATGTGACAGACAAAAGAGCTATGCCGACAAACGCCGCAAACCTTTGAAGTTCGAGGTAGGCGACAAGGTATTATTGAAGGTATCTCCCTGGAAAGGAGTGATACGCTTCGGAAAGCGTGGAAAGCTGAATCCTCGCTACATCGGTCCATTTGAAATCATTGGGGAAGTAGGCCCGGTGGCCTACCGATTACGACTCCCTGCCAAACTCGATGGAGTTCACAACGTGTTTCACGTCTCGAACCTAAAGAAATGTCTGGCTGAAGATACCGAAATAATACCTTTGGAGGAATTGGAAATTGACGAACATTTGAGATTTATCGAGCAATCGGTAGAAACCATGGGACGCGAGGAGAAAGCCCTCAAACGTAGCAAGATTCCGATCGTCAAGGTTCGATGGAACTCAAAGCGTGGACCTGAATATACTTGGGAACGAGAGGATCAAATGAAGAAAAAGTACCCTCACTTGTTCGAGCAAACGTCCACAGAAACTCAAGGTATGATTTAATTTTGGGGACCAAAATTCCTTTAACAGGAGGAGGATGTGGCGACCCTAAAACTTTTGCTTTCTTTCCCCAGCAATGACGACAGCTGAAACTGCGAACGCTACTACGAAAGAATAATTTTCGGGACGAAAATTCTAATTACAAGGGGATGATGTGACATCCGAGAATTTCAAGGTTTACTTCCGTTAGACAATCTCCGTTAGTTACGTTATAAGTGTTAACTTAGTAACTAATACTTAACTAGGCCGAATACGTCCACGACCTTTGGTTGATCACCAAACCCGCCCATATGTGTTATGTGTTCATTTACTTATAGTTATTATGTGCAATGTGATTTAAATACATGATTTAGTATTGTGAATAGCATGACAATCCATGAACTGTACTTATCTTGCTTAAAATGTAAACTGGTCACTTTTGGGTTTCCAGCGAAACTACCGGGCGAAACTATAGTGTCGCCCGGGTTAGCCAACCCTCTGACTAACAGAGCCAGTTTCGCTTGGCCAGCGAAACTGACCAGCGAAACTAGCTCCTGTTATATATTAACATAAAACCCTAGAGATCCCATTTTGCACCATTTACTCAAAACACACACACACACTCTCCTGGAACTTCTGGTCAGCCAAGAATCACCACAAGCCGACGTGATCCCAGCCTCGAGACAACATCCATTCGGATCCTAGATCGAATCAACCTGATCTCTTGATATGTTGCTTAGGAATGCTAGATCTATCCTAAAGTCGGTTAATTTACGTTTGAAATCCATCCATAATGAAGATTTATGCCATTTTAGTCATTTTAGGTTTAAAGTGTGTTTTTGGTGATATGATGATGAAAACCCATGTTTAAGGTGTTAAAGCTTACTGATTTATGTTGGTAAATGATCATACATGCTAAATATTGAATCACATGAAGTATGGAAGCTGTTAGGTTGATTTTTAGGCTGATTTGTGAGTTTTTCGCGACCAGCGACACTGTGTGTTCTCTGGGCGAAATTATGCAGCGAAATTATGTATATCTTCATCCAGCGACACTATGTAGCGAAACTGTAGTGTCGCCGGGTAAAGCAACCAGACCTGTCCGAACGAAACTACCGAGCGAAATTCCCTGAACGAAAGTTCAAACCAGTTTCGGGCGAAACTAGGCTAGCGAAACTGTGCCAACAGTTTCGAGCGAAACTAGCCTAGCGAAACTGTGTCATCGGGTATTGCCTAGTGAAAGTGCTGCCCGTGCACACAGCGAAACTGCCTAGCGAATCTATGCTAGCGAAACTGTGACCAGACCTAAACCCAAACTTGTGCAACTTATTTGGATGCTATGCTATGACTTACATGATTATGCTATGATAAGACATACTATGAATTCTGTATTATATGAACCCTTGTTTATGATCAACCATCGGTGTCGTGTGTCGGTATGTCGTGTTATAGTCCAACGTGCTATGTTATGGGCCATAGTGACGTTATGTAGAGTTTAGACACAAAACTAATACTTAAGACCTAAACGTGTTCATAGGTCTTCGTTAAGCAATACTTGGATTGTTAACAAGTGTAGCAGTGCAACCCAAGGTGAGTGTCACTAACCCGTTTACTGTGAGCCCGTTTGGGACACACTGAATAACCTAATGAAAAACAATGCTGACAACTTTATGAGTGCTATGCACTACTTGATGAAACTGAAAACTTAGAGTGCTATGCACCTACCAGATGAACTTGAAGTGTTTTATGGGAAACACTTGTGGATTACTTAAACAACTAATTCTAAAA
>JBCNJP010004106.1:0-36750 GCA_039602395.1 Deinandra increscens subsp. villosa
AGAGGATATCTATCTCATAGATTTGTCTTTTGTATAAAACAAATATTAATTAGCATAATAAAATCTCAAGCATGAAGTCAATATTTGCAAACAAAAGTATAAACAAACGATGTCTTTAAAACAAATCATAATTGTATTAATGAAGAAAAAAACTCTTTTATATCTTCAGCTTCAGCCGACTTCTCAAGTCACTGCAGTCATTCATCGTTATCCCCATCGTCGCTAAATTCCACATCCTGCAAATAAAAAATGCGAACACACATTACGTTAGTGTCTCCACATTAAGTAATTTCAAGATAGGAAAATGCTAAAATGAATATTACCTCATAAACAATTTCTGAGGAGTCTGATCTAATCAGTCTGGGAACCTTTCTCGAGCAAAGCAGGTGGCTCGGCTTGCTGCAGATAAAGCAAGCATCATTGTCAAAGATCCGGACTCTCTTCGTGCCTTGACTAGGGTCCTCGATTATAGGTTTACCAACTGGCTTGAGTTTCTGTCACACCCCGACCGACGGCAGAATACGTCGGGGCCCGATGATTGTCCAGATGCACACAACACTATTAATGTTGCGATATTCTTAATTAACCCGTTTCATATAACATAAACAAATTGTTACTATACAAATATATAACATCAATAAGATACAATTAAATTGTTTAGTTAGGTCACACTAGGTCTGTATGCAATCCTATAGTGTCATCCACGAGATCATCAATATCAAACAGCAAAGCTTGAAACATGTACAAAATAGGGTGAACTACGAATAGTTGGTGAGTAAACATAGGTTTAGCGTACATACTAATTGTAAATCATGCAATCCATGAGTTAGGTGTAATCGAGCATAATAAAACTTGATATGGAATAGAGCATATAAGAGTGTATGATCCAACCCTGACAATAAGGCTTTCAATCACAAGGCGCCACACGCGAGACAGGCCAAGTGGGCTTATCAAGCCAATAGATCTATTATCGTAACCCCGACCTTTTACAGTTAATGTCACACGAGGTCGTTCAATCGTTCCATCATTCACATTGTTCAATCGATCACAACAATAATCCACATAAATTTAACATATAAGAACACACATAGCACATAGAGTTCGCATGTAGTTTTTGATAAAAGTATATCGAGCATGAGATTGAATACAGAACGTGTTGCACCTCAAAACGTTCAAAAGAAAGAGGGGCTATGAACACTCACCTGATACGGAGACAAGAAGGAAAAGAATGACACCCTGACTCGACACGAATAAATCCAAGGACGCAAATGACAGCTAACCAGATGGGAGAATAAACAAATAAATAAATGATTGATTAAATAAATAGATAAATAAATAAATAGACACGACTCGATGGAAATATAATTTGGCGAATACATACGTTTAAGGACAAAGCATTGGTTTATTATGAAATTGACAACAAAACGATAAATAAAAAAATATATATATTTTATGATTTATTAGAAAATTTACATTAAATATATATTTTCATGATTTATTTAAATCACAACATTTCAAAATCGAGTTTTATCCAAACCGATGACGATTTAGTCTTTTAGTCCAAAAAGTCCACATAATAACGGATTAAAATATATTTTTGATATAGCCAGAGGTTTTTTCCAGATATGACATCTATATCTTAAAGGTCGAGTTTTTAGTATTCACAATATGAATGATATTACCAAACTAATATACATATATATATTCACCAAATTATTGTTACCAATTTAATATTACCAATTTCTTATGCATTATATTTATAATTTCTATATATATGATCTTACAAGATTTGCGATGACGAAGATTCTTGTCAAACGGGTTCAAATAGTGCACAAAGCCAAAAAGAACAATAGCAAGATAATGAACACGGTATACCTTTCGGTCGGCAAACGAACCCGGACCCGGTTAACCGTGAAACTATCACGAAGTCCAAATTAGACGAATAAGTAGTCCAATCCAATCAGATTTTCATCACGAGCAATTATACAGAGTTGGTTTTCTGAGTTGACCGTGTTTAACAATATTCTGCTGACCAGGTTCACGACTGAGTCGAATCGGTCGACTCGGTACCGAGTTAACTCCTTTTTGACAAAAACAACATCCAAACGCCCCCAATCAGCATTTCTACACAGATATACTACCAAAGATCATCACAAGAAACAGTTTCGGCGGTCGGAGGTCGTGGCCTCCGCCGGAAAAGTCGAGACCACCGCGGTTAGCCACCAACAACATCGGTCGGAGATCGTGACTGCCGTCGGAAAAGCCGAGACCACCACGGTTAGCCACCAACAACATCACCGTTCTAATAGGAACTCAAATCTGTAGACGGCGCCGCCACCACCATGGCGGTACCCTAAACTCGCCGCCGCTATAACACTTGAAACAAAAGAACGAAACACAAACCCGGGAAGGGAAAAGGAAGGATCGCAGCAAACGGGAAAGGATGAAGAAGAAGAGGTCGCCGGAAATGGCTACCGCCGTCGCTCGATCTTCAAATATGCATCGGAATCGCGAACCAGGAGGGGTAATCGTCACTGCCCGCAACCGGGAAGGAAGGAGGGGGATGAGGTAGATGATCAGAGGTCGCCAAACCGCCGTCTGAAGCTCGCCAGATCTGCAGGTTTCTCTCCCTCTCTCGGCGACACTCAATCCAAGTGTGTGTGTGTGTGTGTGTGTGTGTGTCTATGTACAAGAATAGTAGAAGCCAGGGGGCTGATTTGAACGCAAGGGAGAGACAAAACCCTAAAAGGGATTTTATTATCCTTTTTTTATCGAGCCTCAAACCGAAAGAAACCAGATAACATTAAATCTGCCATTTTAAATGTTTTGCAAATGATTATAAGAGTCGTATAAATCTTAGTTATGACGGATATTTATATATAAATAACAAAAATGGTCGCGATTATTAAATCATATATAATTATTTTTAACATAAAAATGTTAGAAGACTTAAACTCATGATGAATGAAGTGATTACTTGAAATTACCATTGTTTAAAAACTGTTAATCATGATTTTTGGAAAAACGACTCGGGTTAAGAGTATACGGATTGACCGAGTTGTTACAGTTTCCTTTCCTCAGCAATGAGCATCTCTCTCAGAGCTGGCCTCGTTCCATCAAATCCGTTTTTGATTAATCTCTTTGCGAATGTATCATATTCGCTCGATAGGGATGTCAGAATCATATTCTGGGCGACAACCGAATGTACAGGGAAGACCAGTTTCTCAAGTCTGTCAAAATATCTCACCATTCGATCAATATGATCTGCAACACTATATTTGAACTTCATAGGCTTTGTTATCTTTCTAGTGATTTCAAGACCCAGACCTGCTTTGACTGATATTTATCCCCCAATTGTTAGATCATGGCATAAGCAGACTTATGTCTGAAGCATACATCGAATTCACTGTATAACTCATCAGCAGTGCTTGAAAGAATTAGGTATGCCACCCTTCTTGAGTCCTCATGATGATTTAGCCAGTCAGTTATAGTGTTGTCTCTTGCTATAACCTTTGGGATTGCCTTGTCCATAACATATAATCTTCTTTCTTTTTCAAGAACGTATCTCAACTTTTGTTACCATGTTGGGAAATTCTTGCCTTTCAGTTTGTCTTTGTATATAATATATCGGTAAGGATATTTGGCAAAATAACTGTGGTACATCTACAAGAGGCAAAACAATATTTTAGTATTTCGTGTTACTAAATAACCTAATTAAATAGATAGACTCAATATCACATATTTCAATTAGGATAGAGATTATTTTACATAAATACAAGTGATTGGCTTAGTACTATTCACCGGTACTTAATACATAGGTGGGTAATTGTTACCGACTGCGTCTTACACAACTCTCCATTTTTGGGGTTACATGATGTATTATGAATTTGCAATTCCAATTTATATCTTTAATTAAAATTTTAATTTTTTTAGACAATGAACCTATTTCACATCTGCATAAGTGATTGGCTTAACACTATTCACTCATGCATCTGCTACGTAGGTGGGTAACTGTTTGCCGATTGTGTCTCTACAAAACTCTTAGATTTGCGTCACACGATTCGTCAATTTTGTACGTTTACCCCAACTATGCCCACTTGTCATGCCATAAGTATTAGTATCCCTAAATAAGAAATGTGTTTTACCGGCCAATGTTACACAGGAACCGCGGCTCGATCTCGTACTGAAACCGTTGGACCAATGCAGGGTAAGCGCTAACAAAGGGGGTTCAGATATATCTGTTCAAGTGTTTCAAATTTAGGATGACATTAAATATCATTTTGAAATTGGATTTTCTTCTCTATTATGAAAATATAATGGGCGACGAATTTGCATGAAATAAGTTGTGCATCTTAGTAAAATCATATTTTACATATTCGTGATAAATTTTGAAAAACTCCTTTTTCGTTACGTGATGCGATCGTAATTTTATTTTAGATAACCTAATTATTAAAAGTAGGTTGGTGATTTATTGCGAATCTTGTTTTAAAATTAATAACTCTTTACTAATTTTGTGTCTTTTAATATTTAACAATTTAAAATTAAAACCAACTTTATAATAACGACTTATTACATACATGCCATTTTAATTAAAACACCCTTTTAATTATTAACGTTCCTTTTAGGACTGTGTAAATTATGTTTGGTTAAATGCATTATTCTAAACAATCAATCAACCATAACATATAGAATCGAGCCATTTATGATTGTATGTTTAGTTTCATTCGAGCCAATAAATGGGACTAAACTAGGTCAATAAGGGACATGTGTTGATACATGGTTCTAGATCGTCATGTGAAGTATCGAATACAAGACGAAACATACAAGATTGCTGAGGTCCGAATTCAGGCCGAACCTGGAGTTCAGACAGGGCCGAACAGGTCCGAACCTGAGGTTTGGACCAGCGGGTTCTCACTAGTATATATAGCGGTCTTGTAATAGAATTTTGTAAGCTTCTGAGTCGTATCTTCTCTGTGTACTTTGTGGTCATCTCAGTGGTTAATACAAGTCACTTGTATTTATTCTTTGTGTTCTAGCTCGTATAACATTGATTTCATCACGATTAAGTAGACGATCAACACGCTCAAGCAATTTCAAGTGGTATCAGAGCCTTTGGTTTGTTCTACTAGTCGGAAATCTCTGTTTTTTGGAGTTTTGACTCAAAATTCACGTTTTTGCGAAAATGTCATTCATTTTTGAGTTCGTTTGATCTTCTCGAGTAAGCTTCAAGTCAAAAATTGATTCCAAATTCCGTTCTATCGAGTTTGCTTGAATTCCTGTCAAACATTCCATTTAAAAACACTGAAAATCGAGAAAATGGTGTCGAGTGAGCTTGGTCTCGTCTAAGGTTCGGACAACTTCGGAGTAACCGCTCCGAACTCAAGGTTCGGACAAAGTTCGGTCGTATTCCTGGTTCGGTGCGTGTTCGGACAGAGTTCGGTCAGCGTTCGGAACAAGTTCGGTCTAGTTTCTGTTGGATTGTCTGAAGGCTAGGTTCGGAGGGAGCTCGGCGTATTTAGTTTCGGACTTCGTTCGGAGTAAGTTCGAGGAAGTTCGGAGGTAGTTCGGAGCAAGTTCGGAGTGAACAGTAACCAGCCTTTTCAAAATGTCCGATTTTCAAGCGTTTGCGGCTATTCAAAATTCGGTTCAGACTACGATGCAAACGATGATGAACTATGATAATGAAATCGGAACAAGTCAGAAAGTTCCTAAATTGCTCAAATTGGAAGATTATCATAGTTGGATTACACGGTTTGAAGAATATGTTTCTGCAAATGATATTGATATGTAGTTGTCATATTCTGAGCCATATGTTTATCCTAAAGGTGAAGACGGGGAACCAATTCTTCAAAGAAAGCTTTCAGGAGAACAAAAGAAAGCGTATCAAGCTGAAAAGAAGGCATATGGTACTTTAACGATGGCATTGCCTACAGATTTTTTACATCAATTCTCAAGTAACTACACATCAAAGAGTTTGTGGGATGCTTTAGAAAAGCAATGTGAAGGCAATGATCAATATAAGAAAAGTCGACAAAAGGTGTTGAAGAATGAATTTGATAGTTTCAAGCATTATCAAAATGAATCGATTCCAAATCTGATAGCAAGATTTGCTCATTTAATGAGTGAAATGAAGTTGGTGAATCTTACAAAAGATGAAGCTGAAAAGAAAGAAAAGACTTTGGAAGCGTTACCAGAGAAATGGGAAAATTATGTGATGATGGTCAATCATGATAAAGATTTTTCAAAATTGTCATTTAATGATCTGATTCAAAGAATTCAAGCACGGGATATGAAGTTAAAGGTGAATAAGTCACTTCCTGAGCAAGTTCAAAATCCTGCAGTGTACTATGGTAACAATGATTCAACCCTGAACGCTGGGATATCTAATATTCTTAGTTCTGCACCTCCTACAGCATTTCTGGCAGGTAAATCTGAAACCCCAAGTTATTCTTCTGTCGGTTATACTGTTTCGATTCCTAGTTCTGTGACTCAAAGTGCATTGTCTGTTCAAACCATCGATGATTATAATGCTTTGATGTCTGCATTAGTATCTTCATATTTTGGTGTTATCACTGGTGCTGTGAGTAATGCTGAGTTGGCAAATGAAGATTACAATCATATTGATTATGATCATTTGGAGGAAATGGATATAAATTGGCAGTATGCTCTGTTGGTTCGAAGAACGAAGAAATTTTTCAATAGAACTAGTAAGAAGCGGTTGAATCAGGAGGGTAAGATTGGTTTGGACAAGTCGAAGGTGAAATGTTATAAGTGTTCCGTCTATGGCCACTTTGCACGAGAATGTCCAAGTTCAGCAGATAATAAATTGAAAATTGGTCAACATGCACATTTAGTTTTTCATCCATCAAAAGAAGCTGATAAGGTTGAGAAGAAATCTATTACTTTTGCTAATAATCTGACAGGAAACATTCTGGCATCCAGATGAATTTGCCTGGAATGCAGATTCAGCAGCTCAAAAGAATCATGCTCCATTTAGCATTGCATTGACTACTCGTCATGATGATAATGACAGCTTGTTAACTGATTCTGATTCCTATTCAAGTGAATCTCTAGTACAAGAAAGTTTACCAAAAGTTGTTGATAGTTCAAAGGTTGGAGAATCTAAATGTCTTACATGTGTAAAATTACACAAGGAGATTAAATGGTTTGAACAGTGTTCTAAAACATCAACTGAAGAAATTGTTGTGCTCAAGAAGGAGTTGGAAGATTTTCAAAATAAGTATTATGAGTTGGTTCATGTTCATGAAAATACTTTAAAGGAAAAAGCTCAATTGGCTGAGGAATGTGAAAAAGCAAAAGCTGAAGCTTTAGACGCAGCTCAAGATTTTGAAATTTTATTTGAGAAAAGTTATCCGGTTCAACAAAAGTATGTGGAAGCTAATGCTCTTAATGCTAAAACTGCTATTACTGTTGAAAAGCTTCAAAACAAGATTTATATGCTTCAAGATGAGAATGTTCTTTACAGAGACAAGAATGAAGTATTAACTAAGGATGTTGAGATCTATAAGAACAAGAGAGAAAATGTTCTTAAAGAGTTTTTTGCTGAATGTGAGATCCGAAAGTTACAAACTTATGAATATGATGATCTCAATGCAAAGTTCATCAAGTCACAAAAGGAGGTGTTTGAGGGTCAACAACAGATTAATGATTTGAAATTGGAAATTTTGGAGTTGAAGAGGCAAGTGAAGAATTGCAATTTGTCACCGACATTGCTAAATTTCTTATACAATCAGGATAAGAATTTGGAGAATTCTAAGGAAGATGATATTCACTTGGTACCACAACCAGTGGATTTAATTGAAGTTACTTCTGCTCAGATTGATTCAAAAGATGAATTGCATGATTACTCCAAATTTGTCACTTCACCCAAGAAGAACAAGTCTAAGTCTAAAAAGAAAGAAAAACCTTTGGGTGAAGCTCCAAAATTTATTTCAAAGTCTGTTTTATTGGAGAATGAAAAAGTTTTTGATAAGGTTGCTTCAAGTTCTTCATCTGCAACCGAAGAAGAAAAAGTTTTGATTGAAAAGAACAAGCTGAAGGATATCAAAGTCAAATTCACTAGCGAAGCTAATGCCAGAGAGACTTCGGGTTCTTATTCAACTTCTTCAAAGAATCAAGGAATCAAACACAAAGGTTTGGGTTATCAAGTTAAGGAAGAGCCGATTCAAGCAACGAAACCAGTAAAAGCTGCAAAGGTTCCTAAAGCACAAGTTGCAAAGAAATCATCGGCTCAGAAAGAATTTTCTTATTATTCTGGACGGTCATCATCTTCAAGGACTCCATCTCCTAGGTATGATTCTTCTGATGGTTTCTTTGATAACTTTGATTCTGAACATTCATCTGGTTTTTCAAAGTCAAAACAATTTTCAAGTATTTTTAGAGAACGACTTTGTTATATATGTCGTCAACCGGGACATCTAGCTGCTGATTGTCCGACGACTGCATATATCCACAAAACTGCAAAATATGTGGATAACAAAGGTCAAGTTTTTTATGAACCATGGTCTCCAAAGTTTAAATCAACTCGTAAATCGTCTTGGTCTAAATCAAGTACATCGGTTGAATCTTATTCAGGTTCAGATCAAAAATTGAAAATTTTACAAATTTGGAAACCGAAAGTTGTTTCCACGGCCAACAAAGACTATGTTGAAGACACCGGGCGACCAGACGTTGTTGAATCGGGTCGGTCCCAAAGCGGCTAATGTTTTATTTGGTGTCAAACAGGTATTTCAGGAAGACCTTTCGGTGATTGGGAAATTGCTGATTGTGAAATATCTGTGATAATTTAAAACTAAATTTCAAAATCATTTGGTTTTCAAAAGGCTAAAACTGCAAGTATTCGTGTTGGTTAATCAATTTCTTGTTTTTGTTTTACCTCCGTCTCAGTCTGAGGGGGAGTTTGTTTTTACAAAAATTCAAAAATAGTGTGTTGTTTTTCAAGTCGTAAAAATGAAAATCTAAAAATAGAGTTGTCATTTTTAGGGGGAGAAATTTGAAAAAGACAAAAACATTGAAAAATGAGAAATTGTATCCGACATGATTGGGAAATGATGGTACATTGGCTAACATTGTCTGACTCATGGATATTGTAGATGAAAAAACCTTAAGACCATTTGATCGATGTGTAAGGTAGGCTTGGCAAATCAGAAAGTATACGAATGTGATATACACTAAATCTGATGCTTGATCTAGTGGACAACCATCTTGATGCGTATCTCAAGATATATCAAGAAAAAGATATGTGAAAATTAAAATGAGAAGTCACTGTGTATACATGTGTTCATTTTGTAAATATTTAAACTTGTTTGATTTTCTTTATTTTGTCAAACGATCGGACTTTCTCTGCGTGTCCACAAGACCGACCTGATTGTTTGTCGTTTGACGTTCTGCTTTATTTTCTTTGGTGTTTCGTATAACTCATCGGACTTTCTCTGCGTGTACGGGAGTACCGACATGATTGTTGTTGGGTTATACAACTTCAACTTGTTTTATTTTCTTATTTTGTTAAATCCGAGGCCTTATCTGCGTATCGAAAGATCGACCTTAAGGTAGACGATTTAACATTCTTATTTCTTTTTGCATGGAACACAGTTGACTATATCATGGTTACAATCATTATGTGATTAAAATCACAAATGAAATCACAAAATGTGATAAGCAAAAGCATATCTGGATATGTCTGATAGTGTGGGGTACACTGGTCAATACAAAACTAATCAATACTTTGTGCCAGAGTTTAAAGTTGGACAAATTATATCTGCAATCGGCATGGCTTATGTGCTTCAATAATCAAAATTGAAGTGTAATTCAACATGTTATGACCAAGATGATCCCAAGTTGTGATCTTTCTCGCAAAAGGCAAAAATAGTGTCTGATTCTGTAATGCATTTACTTTTCTTATCGGAAAATACCAAAAAGATTTTAGGTGTGTTTTGATATAAAGTTTCTACAAGCCAAAAAGATTTTGTTTCTGATTTGTTTTTGATTGATCAACACGACATACAAAATCAATTTTCAAAATCAAAATATCTTGGAGTCTCGAAGAGACGTTTTGCGCCAAGATTATTTATGTTGGCAGGTTTCTAAGTGGAAGAGACCATCACAACTTCAAGTCTTCTGACGATTGTTGATAAAGAGATTACACACGATGCAATATCAAGTATTCAAGATTGAACTCATCATCAAGATCGAGGAAGAGTTTGATTGAAGATACAAGTTACAAGTTTTAATATAGGAGATGATACTACACATGCCGAGGGGAAGTTTGTTGATACATGGTTCTAGATCGTCATGTGAAGTATCGAATACAAGACGAAACATACAAGATTGCTGAGGTCCGAACTCAGGCCGAACCTGGAGTTCGGACAGGGTCGAACAGGTCCTAACCTGAGGTTCGGACCAGCAGGTTCTCACTAGTATATATAGCTATCTTGTAATAGAATTCTGTAAGCTTCTGAGTCATATCTTCTCTGTGTACTTTGTGGTCATCTCAGTGGTTAATACAAGTCATTTGCATTTACTCTTTGTATTCTAGCTCGTATAAAACTGATTTCATAACGATTAAGTAGACGATCCACACGCTCAAGCAATTTCAACATGCAACCACAATTCTGGCGCTGCTTCACTTGATTTCTGTTAGAGCATAATCCTATGCAACAGTGTATCTCGTGTGTTGTATCTAAAAGAAAGCTTTGTGTTGAGTCTTAGTGTCAACTAACCAAGCTCCTTACCATTGGTTAGGAGCCAATTATCCAACCAATGGTTAGCTAGATGGTTAGCAGCGAACCAATGGTTGGTTGGTTGGTTCGCCAGTTGGTTAGTTGCATACTATAAATAGGTTAATGTGTAAGAGAGCTCAGGACTCCAGCTCTTTCATCATTTATGTGTGTAATCTCTCTCAACGCATATCAAAATCCTTTGTATTTACTCTTCGTGTCATTGAATCAATCTCATAATCACTAGATTAGCAAACGCTCCATCGCTCCATGTCATTACAAGTGGTATAAGAGCTTTCGAGTTTCATTTGCTGATCAAAATTTGTGATTTTTGAGATTTTTAGAGATTTCTAGAGAGAGAAAGTGGAGTTTTCATAATTTTTCATCAATTTTACTCAAATTCGAGTGTTTCTGGTCTTAAATTTGATTTCTGAACATTCCTAGTGTATTTTCGTTGCCTACTCATGAAATTTTGAAAATTTCAGTTTGGTTCGCCGGATGAATCTGATTGTTCGTCGCGACGGTTATTCCTCTGAATCATTGGTTCCCTAGGCAACCGTCAACCAACAAACCAGTGGTTCCCTAGGCAATCTTCAAGCTCCTAACCATTGTTGGTCTGAAATATTGGTTCGCTCCTAACCTTTGGTTAGTTGGAAGATTTTGGTTCGCTGGTCAGAAAAATGGTGTTCACTAATACTGACATAACTTGAGTTCTGTTTTAAATCGGGACCCATTACCAGCCAAAATGACCGTCTCGATGAGATCTATGCTTTTATTTCTTTACAGCCAGTACCCTACGGTTTTACCTCCAAATTCCACTTCTAAGATCTTCATTTTTGAGTTTGAAGTTTTTTGATATTGAAAATAAAACTTCGATATGAGTGATTTTCAAGTATTTGCGGCAAGTCAAAGTCAAAGTTACCAAAGTTTTTAAAGCTGGAAGATTATCATAGTTGGGTTAAACAACTTAAAGCCTATGTCAGGGAAAAATACTATTGATTTGTGGTTGTCCATTAATAAAGAATACAGATATCCAAATATTAATTGAGTACCTACACTACAAAGGCATCTTACATCTGATGAAAGGAAAAGTCTTGAGAGAAGAGAAAAGGTTTTTATGATGCTCACTATGGCTTTACCAAAGGAGTTAGTACATCGATTTACAACATGTTATACCTCTAAACAGTTATGGGATGATGTTGCTCAACATTGTGCTGACATTCAGACCATGAAGATTAATGAATGTTTACCTAAGACTGGTACATAATCAAGTGGTTCAGAATCAAATGATTCAACATCTTGTGGTTTAGAATCAGGGAGTAATGAGTTGTCAAATAAACGAGATTGTGTTATTGCTCCTAATACTGAACACATTGATGGTTGTATGACAGATTATGATTCTGAAACAATATCTGTGCGACATTTGATAAAGGGCAAGATAGTTACATAGAAGAAGTTCAGAAGGAAGTTTTTTTCTAAATGTCCAAAGTGTGCTGAACTTGCTAAGATTGATGATGGTTTCTTGAAAGAAAAGAAAATATTGATTGAAGAATGTGAAAAAGCTAAAGTTGAAGCTAAAGAAGTTGTAACAACCTTGACCGACGACGGTTTTTAAAGCAGTGAAAAGGAGAAAACAAGAAATTGTCTAAGTGTTTGGCCCAATACGGCCGTATCACACTATAGTGATACGCTAAAGCGGAAGCTAAAGAATGTGAAAAATGTGAAAAAGCTAAAGCTGAAGCTAAAGAAGTTGTAACAACCTTGACCGACGCACGGTTTTTAAAGCAGTGAAAATGAGAAAACAAGAAATTGTCTAAGTGTTTGGCCCAATATGGCCGTATCACACTATAGTGTTACGCACGTACCGCGGGGCGTATGGGTTCAGGAAAATGATATGGTACGACCGGGTCGGGTTGTGATGCGAATACTCGCGGGCACCGCGATAAGCCCGTATTGAGCACACATCAATACGACCATATCCATTCCAGAAGTACAAAACCTTCATTTGGCCGGTTTTGGCCACTTGTTCCACTCAAACCAGCTGCCTAGTATCTCTTTCTGTGTTCTTGAGCGGACCAGAGGTTCCAGGGACGGATTGGAGGTTAGGAGAGCTCACGAATTCAACGGGAAGCTTGAGGTAATCTCCTAGACTACATTCTTTATGAATTTATGATTCTGAATGTGGAATTCTGATGCATTCTGGATTACAGAAGCTGTAGTGATTGTCCAAATTTGGGGATTATGCACCAGAATCACCAAGAGGCTAAGGCTGGTGATGGATTGCACATGCATCCATAAAATTTTCCAATTTGGGAAAGTTTATGAAAAATGGTGTTAACCACTAGATGGGTGCATGCAGAAGTGTTCTAGACTTGCTAGGGACATCTGGAAGTGTTGCAGAACTCGGAAATTAGAAGGAAAGCTTAGTAGAAGGTAAGATTAACATTTTATGTGAATTTACCATAAACTGATGCATGCATGTGAGTTGGTCACATTGATGACATTCTGAGCATTAGGAAATGTTAATTGGGATAAGATGAGTCTTGTTACAATTCTGCTTCAAAGCAAAACGAATAGATTTGGCTCAGTATGGTCAAAATGACCAAATCAAGACTCTAACCTGATGATGAATACGGCCGTATTATGGCATATGGTCATACAGCCGTATCGGGGTCAACTAATTTAAGATTGCGTACTTTAAGGGAAATACGGCCGTATCTATGTTATGACAATACGGCCGTATGCGGGTTATTAGATTTGGAAATCTGATTTCGATGGTAATACGACCGTATTAGATAGAAGTGAATACGGCCCATATCGCGAGATTCCTGAAACTTAAGAAACTATTAAATACGGCCGTATCTGTTAAATGTGATACGCCCGTATTCATCCTGGAACGGTCTAAAGACTTGATTTTCTGTTACAAACTGGAAATTGAAATTGTAGATTTGGAACAGTATTGTTCTAAGGTTATAATGGACTGATTGGAAATGAATTGAAGAGATTTCTCAACACTAACTAAATGTTCGATTCGAAAAAACCCTAGTTAATGAATCGGGTGACCATACAGAGACCCATTGCATATTGTTATGAATCTATTTTGCTAAGTAAAAATAGATCAGTAACTTAGGTACTGATTTTGGTTACGACTATATATATCGTAGGGTGACTTGCATCTAGACGTGGTGGAACGTGAGTTTAACTTCTTAAGTCCCGCATATCTGTGAGTACCGATAGCTTCCCCTCTTTTAAACTATTTTAAATGTTTTGGGGTGCACATGAACTGTTTACTGTTTATTCTCTATTGCTATGCTTTGTATGTGTGGGCTAGCTAGGTAGGTCGATTGCTGTTGAGGCTGCTGATAAGATTATTATTCTTCAAGAAGAGGTTTTAAAACTTCGATATGACAATGTTCTTTTTCGAGATAAGAGCGAAGTTTAAACAAAAGAGGTTGATTATTTTAAGAAGAAATGGGGAAATGTTATTGAAGAATTATTAGAAGAGTGTGATCTGAGATGAAGGCATAAATATAAATACAATGATTTGTCTGAACAATTTATTGCTTCTCAGAAAGAGTTGCTGGATGCACAAGTGAAGTTTTCAAAATTGAAAATTGAGATTCTTGATTTACAAAGACAAGTTAAGAAATTTGCAATTTGTCTCCTACATTTTTAAATTACATATACAAGATGGTAAAGACTGAACAAAGTGACAAGGAAGCAGCTTTACATAAACTTCCAGTACCGGTTGACATGTCCACATTCTCATCTGCTCCTAAAATCTGAGTGAAGAAATGTATGACTATTCTAAGTTCCCTACTCCAGTTTCAGAAAAGAAGAAGAAAATATCGAAGTCTGGGAAGAAGAAGTTTGGAGTTAGCAAAGCTCTAAAGTTTGATGTTGGGTCATCATTCATGGAAGATGAGCGGATATTTGATAAGAGTGAGAAGTCTATTGGTACTTCAACTGAAGCTGAATTTGATAAATCTTTGATTCATAAGAACAAGCTGAAGGAAATTAAAGCTAAATTTACTAGAAAAACTAATGAAAAGAATGCTTCTGGTTCTCAAGCTGGGTCATCAAAAATTCCTGGCTACAAGCACAATGGTATTGGTTATGTAGTCAAGGACGTCATAGTTCCTCAAGTCAAACAGAATAAGAAAGTTGTTACTAAGCCTATTCAGAATCAACAAGTTCAAGTTAAACAATAGAAGAAGCATAACGTCTATAAATCAAGAAATGATCGTTACTATCCTGGAGGTTCTTCTTATGGTTCAAACTATTCTTCAAGAAGGTCATCTCACAAGTATGATTTTTACGATAATTTCTTTGATTCATTTGATTCTGGTAATTCTTTTGGTTATTATAATTTTCAGAGCTCTGATTCATAGAGCTCTGATTCATATTTGGAAACCTAATAATGTTTATGGTCAAAAGAAAAATTTTGAGCTTAATTTCGATAACAGTTCACTAAATGTTTTTCAAAGAAAGTGTTACACATGTCCTAAACTAGGACATCTTCATGTTTAGTGTCCTACAAATGTGAGCACTCATTCCTATGTGAAGAATACTGCTAAATATGTGGACGTTAATGGTAAAACTTTTGATGAACCAAAATCGCCAAAGTTTACATCAGCTAGTAAGCCGTCTTGGACAAAGATGCCAGTTGAGAAATGTTTGGGTTCATTCAAAAGTTTTCAGTCACCAATGATCTAGAAACCCCGAGTGATTTCTCCGATCAACAAAGCCACCAAAGATTATGTTGAAGACACCGGGCGACCCGAGGTTGTTGACTCGGGCTGATCCCAAAACTACTAATGATTTATCCGGTGTCTGCAGGTTTCTTCAAGAAGACCTCTCATGTGTGTGTTGCTGATAGTGAAGAGTCAGCATAATTCAGAATTTCAATGCTTTATCATTTTCAAAAAGTTTTTAAAAGAAATTTTGATAAAAATGTGTTTTCAAAATCTAAAAAATGTGTTTTGTCGATCAATTTTCTTTCATTTCAGTATTTTTACTATTGGTAGTTGTATATATATTTAGGGGGAGAAAAATGCAATGCAAAGATAAACAAAAATGAAAAAAGATCACAATTGAGAATTTGATCATTGGGAAATGATGGTACATTGGCTAACGTTTCTAACTCGCAGATAGAGTAAGTGAAAAAGCTATAAGATCATTGTTCAATGTGCCAGGTAGACTCGGCAAATCCAAAAGTATTCAAATGTGATATACACTAAATCTGATGTTTGACTTAGTGGACAACATCTTGATGCGTATTTCAAGATATAAAAGAAAAAGATATGTGAAAAGAAAAATGAGAAGTCACTGTGTATACGTGTGTTTATTTTGCAAAGATTTAAACTTGTTTGATTTTATTTATTTTCTTAAATGATCGGACTATATGTGCGTATACGTGAGTATCGACCTGATAGTTGTTTATTTAAGGTTCTGCTTTATTTTCTTTGGTGTTTCATATAATTAATCGAATTTTCTCTGCGTGTCCACAAGACCGACCTGATTATTGTTGAATTATATAATTTCAACTTGTTTTTATTTTCTTATTTTGTTAAATCCGAGGCCTTATCTGCGTATCGAAAGATAGACCTTAAGGTAGATGATTTAACGTTCTTATTATTATTATTTTTTGCATAGAACACAGTTGACGAGATCATGAATACAAAATACTTTGTTAAAATTCACAAGTTTAATCACATGAAAAATATGTGAAACATATCTGAATATGTCTCATAGTGTGGGGTACACTGGTCAAAGCAAATTAATAATACCTTAACATATCCAGATGTTATGAGTATGATTTTGCCAGAGTTTAAAGATGGAAAAATTATATCTACAATCGACATGGCTTATGTGCTGCAATAATGGAAATTGAAGTGTAGTTCAACGCGTTATGACCAATATGATCCAGATAGTGATCTTTCTCAAATAAAAAATAGAGTGGAATTCAGTATTGCATTTATGTTTTCATTTCAGAAAAATCAAAAAGATTTTCGGTGTGTTATAGCATAAGTTTAAAAAATCAAAAAGATTTTAGGTGCGTTTTGATTTAAAGTTTCTAAAAGTCAAAAAGATTTTGTTTCTTATTTGATTTCGAACGATCGAATCCAGATACAAAAACAAAATTTTCAAAATTAATATCTTGGAATCTGAAAGAAAATTTTTGCGCCAAGATTAAATTAACTTTTGGTAATTCAAAAAGGAAAAACCGCACTTTTTTCTTCTAAAGTTGCAGGTTCTGTGTGACAAAACTCAAGCATGGTGAAAGGAGGAGATTGAAGTATCTTTTACAAGTGGATCTTAAAGTTTAAAAGTTGATCAAGTTCAGATCCAGCCATACAATCTATATTTCTGACAAGATTTCAAGTTGAAGATCGGATGCAGCAATGTTGAAGATTGAAGACTAGAGATTTAGTTAGAATAAATACATCACACGTTAAGGGGGGGTCTGTTAGAGCATATTCCTATGCTACAGTATGTCTCGATGTTGTATCTAAAAGAAAGCTTTGTGTTAAGTCTTAGTGTCAACTAACCAAGCTCCTTACCATTGGTTAGGAGCCAGCCATCCAACCAATGGTTAGCTAGATGGTTAGCAGGAAACCAATGGTTGGTTGGTTGGTTCGCTAGTTGGTTAGTAGCATACTATAAATAGGTTAATGTGTAGAAAGAGCTTAGGATTTCAGCTCATTCATCATTTTTGTGTGTGTGTTTCCTGTGTGTAATCTCTCTCAACGCATATCAATACAAAATCTTTTATATTTACTCTTCGTTTCATTGAATCAATCTCATAATCACTAGATTAGCAAACGATCCGTCGCTCCATGTCATTACAATTTCTTTGATCGTTACAAGATGTCCAAAAGTATCATTGACCACCATTCTGGATCTACTTCGACAATCCTCATCCTTGTTGTCTTCCATGATGTAGATTTTGATGTAAACAGATTTATATTTTACAAAATAAAATAAAACCCTAACTATTACATCGCGGGTTCATCATACCCGAAAAATACATACATCACTAAAACAAGCATAATTAAAATAAATCATAACCATAAATAATCATAAACGCAATATACCATAACTAAAATAATTATTGGGTTGATGGCTCGATTCACACAGTCACAAATGCAAAGGCATAATTTTATACGTCATGATAAATACTAACATATATAAACTCAAGATCAATAATATGATATTATTTGAATCATCGTAAAAGTGGCTCTGTTACCACTGTTGGGAATCTAGGGCTCGTTTAGGACAAAATTAATTTTGTCCAATTAATATAAAATCGTATTCATATTTGTTTATTTATCATAATAACGATTGTATCAAATATTCGATTTGCGGAAGCGATAAAGTTCAAACCTTTTCATAAATGAGTTTTAGGTATTTCACACCAATGATCCAGTTACAAATAATTCAGATAAATATATAAAACACAAACATAGGGTGTTTAGAGGTAGACCTTAACGATACCGAGATGAGACCGTCTGAATGCGACAAACGGAGCCGCTAGAAATCCTTGATCACATGTTCAACACTTAAACGACTTGAACCTGTTTTCCAACACGATAACCGAGAATACATGGATATCGAAAACTCAGGACAACTCGAACTGGTCCACACCCGAATCAACCCGAAGGGACGGGTGGAGATCGGCGGTGCCAGGTGGCGGTGGTGGTGCGACGACGGGTGGCGGCGGCGTGATGACGGGTAGCGGTGGCGTGGCGACGGGCACAGCGGCGGGTGTCCGGAGGATGGCGGTGGGCAGCGACCGGTAGAAGGAGGCGGTGGTGTTGGCGGTGGTGACCGGCGGACGCAGAGGGAGAGAGGCATGGAGATTTTTGGGTTAAACTTTTAGGGTTCTTCTATGTCTCTAGGGTTTAGGATTTAACCTGTATTTATAGGAATACAGTTACAATTCAGTTCCTAGAATACCGTTTTTTTGCAAAGAAAATATACTGACATTAACTGTTGTTACATATAATACCAACTAAATTTTATATGTTCAAAACAAACCCAATATATATCTGATATATATTTAAATCAATCTCCTCGTTTTAGTTAACTAATTATCTAAAACGTTTTTCCCGGATAATTATTATTAACGTCTTTAATAATATTTATTTTATCCATATTTAATTTATCCCCATATAAATATCTCGTCTTCGTATTACACGGTAACGTTTTTATATTATTTTAGTCAAACCGTCTTTTGACATAATAATATTCTCTGACTAGATTGTCAACCGCTTTAACACTTTTATCATCGTTTACATCTTAAACGTTCACTGTTCTATTTGTCCTTTTAATTGTTTCTCTAAACAATTAATCATAAACATTATTTCGATAAATAATGATTCGTTTAATGTTCGTTCTGTGATCGGTAATATTTAAATACATATAATATTTAAATATTATAATTTGTTCGTCGTTCAGAGTGTAACTCTTGGATCGTACATTTATGGTTACGTTGAGTAATCGATAGTCAGACATATCAAAATCCAATAGTACTCACATATGCAATGATTTGCAGGGACTAAGAAAACTTAGAGATCTGAAGCAGGGCGACCTGGATCTGTACGTTGTCAACATGTAGAAAGTTGCTGTGAAAGCCATATGAGATTTTACTATAAATTTACCTAGTGGTTTGAAGATTATTTTGAATAACAACTGTTATGTCCCTTGTGTGACTAGTAACATCATATCTCTATTTGCTTTGAAAATACAAGGTTTTAAGTATGTTTTCAATGATAAGGGTGATTCCATTTCTGCATACTTAAATGACGTGTTTTATTTTGAGGCAAGAACCACACAATGAAATCTATGAGATAGATACCAATGTTAACATGATATACAACATCTCCAGTAAACGTGCTATGACTAGTACCAATGACACGTTTAGATAACATTGTCGACTATGACACATAAACAAGAATCGCATCAAGAAACTCCAGACTGCCGGGATACTAGAACCCACTCATGAAGAATAATGAGTAAAATAATTGACGGAAGCAAAATTTTAGAAGAATTTTTTATTATATTGATATAATGTTAAGTAAGAAAGTTTGAGATGGGGGATAAAAGAATTGGCTAAGGATAGGGACGAATCTCATGACTCATAAAACAAATTCCGGTTCTTCATGCAAGAACCCATTCGGTTTTCCAGGGTACAATAGTGATAGCTGTATGTATAGTCGGGACGAGCGAAACTTAAAATTTACCTCATGTGTTTTCTTGAAAGTGTTAGGAAGATGAAGATTACTTGGAGTTTATTTGAGAGAATTCGCTTGAGAGGCTTTTAGAGAGAAGGTTTGCAGAATGTCGCAAGGTGTGTAGAACTCAACTAATGAGTTCTCTAATTATAGTGGAACAAATCCACTTGAAACACCCAAATAATAATGACAGTTAAATTAATTAAACATCTTTATTGAATTAGTTTTCTGTAATGTGGTAAAATGAAACAAAAGTAATAACTTGATTGTGTGGGCGCGCCCCCAGTCCCGTAGTTACGCCACGCTCACAGGTCACCCAAACCTGTGCAACTCTGTTTTGCATTATGCGCATCACAACTCGCGCACAAGTCACCGAGACTAATGCTCCGAACCAGTGTCTGAGCAAAGGCACGACAGATGTCCGCGCCAACTAGCTTGCTGTTTGCTTTCCGTGTACCTGTGTATAGGCGCCATTGTTCCAGTGGTACGCGTGACTCTGACTCACGCCAACCTCATCGGCGCATGCGCACCATTCCAGTGGTATGCATGCCCAGACCAACTTCCATGCGTGATTCTGACTCGCGTTAACCTCATCCGCGCGCCCATCTAGGAAGCTAAAAATACAAAGGCAACTCTCAAGCAGCTCGCAAAGGCAAAGTGCGTCATCAAAGCGTCACACTGCCCTCTTGCCACGTGTGCGACGCCCGTGTGCGAGTGATATTGGGGGTCACCCATTCGGCTCCATGGGATATCTCCTACTAAAGCAACCAATCTTAGGAGGAAGCCCCACCTTATATGTAACTTCAAGTTTCATCCTTAACCAATGTGGGATGAGTTTCAATCTTATACTTGAAATTTCTCTCTCTATTCCGTAGCTTTCACATATTTGAAACCTCAATTTTGTGCATCGATATCTCATTCATCTTAGTTCTGTTTTGGACGTGGTTTGCTGCATCGGAAAGCCTTCATAATGTACTTTACAAAGCAGGAAATATCAGCTACATTAACCTCGGTTACGTGTAGTTATATCTGTCCAAAATTGATTAAAAAAAATTATTTTGAACGCTTAATGAAAAAACACGTCTTTTATTATTTTCTGCCAAAATTCCCAACACATATGTTAAAAAATGGGAAATAAGATTGAGGTTAAAAAGAAGCATATAAAAAACTTTAAAATATTAAAATAAAAATAAATATAAAGAGACGATCAGTGTAAGCAACTCTATATTTTTTTTTTGAACGGCAAGGTGTAAGCAACTCTATATATATATATTTTTTTGAACGATAAATTTGGATCACTGACAGAGACATTACACAACTCATCCGATCATCTCCAATCCCTATCATGAGGAAACTTATCGCTAGTGAGAAAACCTCTGGCTGAACTTGTAACCTTCATTTTTTATTCTTTTATTACAAGTGGGACTTGAACCCAAACCAGCTCTATATTTTATTTTAAAGAAACAAGTTTAAAATAATTATTTTGTGCAAAAAAAAAATTTGAACGGTCAACGAATGCTCTGGAAAACCGGATGACTATTTACATCAGTTGAGCTTATTCTAGGGAAAATTCACCTCTGCGAGCGGCCGGGTGCTAAAACCTAGGAGCTCAGGGATCAAACTTGTGACCTTCAAGTCTCAAGTCTTCCCTCATCGTCAATGCTCTTTTAAAATGTTACCCGTAAAATTGAACATATGTCCCTAACAGAAAACATAAGCTTCCTACCACTACTTTCAAAGTGTTGCTTATTTTGTGAAAATAAAATTGTTTAAATTAGGTATTGAGTGTTGATTTGATACTCCCATGTGTCGGCTGGATTTTGGGCTTATCTCAAACACTTAAGTCCGAAAACGATACTCCCATAGCGGCTCTGCCGACTCGACAAGCCGCCAACTCTCCCCTCTCCGCCCATAAATACCCATCCTCCCCAATTCCCCTCCCACCAATCGCACCGCCGCACATGGAAGCTGCCGACGGCGGCGCCGCCGCCTGTTCATCCAAGGGAAAACAGATTCACCGAATCGAACCCCCAAAACCCTACCGAGGAATCCGCATGAGAAAGTGGGGCAAATGGGTCGCCGAAATTCGCGAACCCAACAAACGCTCACGTATCTGGCTCGGCTCCTACTCCTCCCCGGTCGCCGCCGCACGCGCCTACGACACCGCCGTCTTCTACCTCCGCGGCCCCTCCGCCCGTCTTAATTTCCCCGACTCGATCGGCGACGACGGTGACCTGATTGACCTCTCCGCCGCGGCCATCCGGAAGAAGGCGACGGAGGTCGGAGCGAAGGTGGACGCGCTGGAAAACCTGAACGGAGGCTCGAACCACCGCCACTCTCCGGCGACGGAGACGTGTTCGGGTCGGGTTTGTTTGAACACGGACTTGAATGAGTACCCGAGTCCGGAATCTTCCGACGAGAACTAACGTTGAGATAACGACAAAGGGTGATTGTTTATACGTGGATTGACGGCGTTAATTTCGGAGGGGCAGGCTTGTCTTTTTCTATATCTTCTAAATATTATTTGGTGGGTTGTAGTTTATGTAGACGGATGGGTGGAGAATCCAAAGGGATTATTAATTATATATGTTTTTATTGTATTTAAATTTAAATATTGTTCTTTTTCTATAATTAGAAAAAAGAAACAAGGGAGTAATTCCAAATGGACTATATGCCCTAGATATTATTTGGCACGTTATGACTCGTTTGTTAGTTTTATTTTAAATGGTGATACTAATTTTATTAAAAATCAAATTATATCTACATAACGTATGTTTTTAACCATTTTGTTTTTATGTAAAACAGTTTTGGTAGCGTAAATACTAATCTTAATCCTAATAAAGCAATAAAAATTATGCCACATGTCTCATTTATAAAGAGCTAACATCACCACGTCACATGTCAAGCTCACGTTGAAGTACCAATTTAGTAAATCATCAATTAAGATAATTACCAATTTTATCAAAACTTAAATTTTATTTTAAAATTTTGATAGAATTAATGTAGATTTGATTAATTATTCAATAATTTTAGTCTTTTTTATGGAATAATCAACTTGTCAAACATAATAAATTTTTTAAATGTATTAAATTATTATTTAATATATTATGATAACTTTATATCAATCATAATTTTCAAATTTCTTGATTGTGAATGTATTAAATTATTATTTAATAATTTTTTTGTATTTATCTAACAATATAAATCTATATTCAGCCCGTGTAGTACACGAGTTACTAACCTAGTAATATAATAAAATAATTGATTGTGAATGAGATAGAGATGAAGATGGGATTTTATAAGTTAAATTAAATTTTAAAACTTTAGAAAATAAATAATAGAAATGGAGATTTTATTATGGATTATGAATGGTTACGTAACAAAAGATGTTAAAAACGAAAAAAAACGATGATGTCTTGTCTATGGAAATAAATTATGGTACAACGATGAAATATAAGCATATTTTTTTTTCTAATTCTTTTCTTTTAAAGCAAATATAAGCATAGCTGATTAACTATTTAAAACTTGGTATCCATCATTCTAAGATTTTTATCTAATGTTTTTGTTTTTTATTTTGGGATATAGAGAAATGGATATGATATTCATAGGAGATTCATTTTATAACTACTAGCTGAGTGCCGTATGGCGAAAAATACCATGCACTTATCGATACACAGTTCATATAGATTTAAAGGTTAAAAAGGTTTACTTATTTAAATTAAAATGACTTTTAGAATTTAGTTAAACGCTTTTACATAACTTGTTTTTTCTAAACTAATTTTGTTATTAATAATTTATTTAATCTAATACTAATAAAAAATAAAAGATTATATTTATGTCACATGTCATTAGCATATATATTCTTATCACAATTTTTTCCGCTTTTATCTTCTATTAAATATCAATTATCTTTCTTATTTTATATTAAGATTTTTAAATATTTAAATTATATAACTAAATATAATATTTCTTATTTTAACAATTATCTTTTGTACCTCGTTCTCTTTGTACTCCTCGTAGTGGATGGTTATTTTTGACAGTAACATGTATTGTAATAATTTTTATATGAATCTTTAACGTGTAGTGTACTATAAAATTGAATTTTTAACCCGTGTAGTATAAAATAAGAAAGATAATTGATACTGATAATATTGTCCTTTTAAATATATATTTTTTTTAAAATATCAAGTTTATCCTCCTCAAAGCTTAATACAATAATATAAGGTCATGCGGTGTACCCTGTTATGGGTGGTGTTGAAGGGGACAACGGCGTGGAACACTCCCACCCCCCCCCCCCCTCCCTTCTTTTCGCGTTTTGGGGTGGCGTTGAAATTTGCCGTGGAGATTTACACGGTATGAAGGGTAGTAGGGATTGGATAGATGACCAATCAAGTATTGCCACATAATTTATTTTTATTTATTTAAACTAATATAAAACAACATAACACCATACACCATGTATACCCCTATCACAACACCAAATGGTGTTATCCGGTCATCGTCCACGTGGCAAAATAACACCAATCTTTAACACCATGTATACCACATGCCCTAATATAGATAACTATAAACGCATTAGAAAAACACTATTACATAATACGGTACATATTTTCTTAGTTATTTAATTTTCCGTTCATCTAATCCTTTTATTATTTGTTCTAAGGCTATCCGTAGTGGATGGAGCCCCTTGTTGGCGTTACACGCCATGTGACGTCCACGTCATTAAGAGGGGCTCCATGAAAAAAGTGGGTGGAGTGGTAACCCCTTATAACGCCCCTCTAATTATTACTCAATTATATTATATATATTCTTTTTTAAAAACCAAACAATAAATCTATCCATAAAAAAAACAACCAATGAAGAAGGAGGGGGAGGGGCGTGATGTTAATAATGCCGGATAACAATTTTCTTAACATGGCGTCCCGGGATGGCTTTGGGCGCTATAGGAGCGCTATGTTAGAGATTTTGATGGACGTAACACCCCACTACGAATAGCCTAAGTAACCAATTCTTTTATACAAACACATTGACTTGTTGCAAAACAAAATTTTGATGACTATTTTAATTAAAATCAGGTCAATGTATCATAGGGACTACCACATGTGATATGTTTTGATTTATGTGCGTAATTACTTTTTTATATTAAATCTTAAAATGCGATTTCAAACGTTGACACGTAGTAGTAGTTGTGATGATTCGCCGTACACTCCTCCGGTAGGGCACGTGTGTTATTATTAGTCGTTGTTACATTTAAATACTGGAGATTAAGGGTTTTTTGAGAATTTTACGTAGTATTTTTTTTTTCACTCCACTATGATGAATCTATTGTAGAAAATAGATTATTTTGTGGTGGTAATGACGTTTGGGGTTCTTTTATATTTTCGTTATTTTGGGTTTCTATGATGATTCTTTTGTGGTGGTAATGAAGTTTTGCTAAAGTTGGCTTGGCTTAACCGGAAGTTGTTATGTCCGAGAAAGATTTTGGTGGTTTGGGATTTGGTTAATGCTATGAATAGGGCCCTTTTAAGTAAATGGAGACGGAGATTCTTAAATTGTGACAATGTGATTTGGGTTAGACTTATAAAAGAAATTCAGGGTGACAATATGTCCAATGTTGGTGTTGTGAGAGGTGCGGGTACGTGGAACCATATTTGTAGAAATATGGTTGATCTTCATGAAAAAGATATCATTTCTTTGTCGTGTATTAGTAGGAAGGTTGGTAATGGTTCGTCTACTAAACTTTGGAAGGATACTTGATTGGGTGGTTTTAAGCTTTCTGAAAGATTTAACAGATTATTTCATTTAGAGTTGGAAAAATATTGTTTTGTGGTTGATAGGTTGAGGTTGTTGGGCGATAGTTGGAGGTGGCGTCGTGAGGTGAGAGGCGGTCGAGAACAATCGATGCTTTTGGAGTTAGATGGGTGTCTACGGGGCGTGGTTGTTTCTTGCGATCCAGATAGTTGGGCATGGAATCTTGAAGGTGATTCGGAGTTTAAAACTAAAAGTATTAGAAAAAGTGAAAGATAGATTTCTTCTTCTGAACTCGTATGAGTTCGGTTCTTACCAAAGAAAAATAAAGATTCTTGCGTGGAGAATAAATTTATAATTCGACCGGTTGAATCTTAGTTTGAAAGGTGTTGAGATGGACCATATTATGTGCCCTATAAGCAATGCTTGTGTGGAAGAGACCGATCATGTGTGTGGTTCTTGTTCGATTCCAAGACTAGGAGTTGCTAGATGGTTGGATATTGCGTGTATTATTACGGCTTCTCTTAAGACCCTCTTGGGCTTGATTGATGATTCGAGATTGAGCAAAAACAAGAAGGTGGTTATTGAAGTGGTGGTCTTTGTTGCTTGCTGGTGCATTTGGAACTTTGAGAACACAATTATCTTCGATTCTTCAAAGTTAAGAAATATCGAGTTATTTGATTTAACTGTTTATTTTATTCCTTTTTCTGGTTTTAAATAGAAACAGGAAGTTTCGTATTTCATGGGTTGAGTGTTTTATAAACCCTCTCTTATTGATGTAATTTGTTTTTGTTTGGCTGCCTTAGCAAAAAATGCTTATTAAATATCTGCAGTTAAAAAAAAGTCACTTTGGTCAAACATATTGATTACTATTTTTAACAGTGCTTGAAACTACTCTCAAATCTTCAATACCCGAGTGAGACTTTCTAAAATGGGATTGCATCCGTCCATACTCGATTTGACACTCCAGACTTAAGTCACTTAGGAACACCATCAAGGAGGAAACCTACTACTTAGGAAAACCCTCTTGAGTTAGGTTTTGAACTTTATACGTCAAGTATCCTGAGCCCCCAATGGGTTCGTCTACTCCCACACCCTAAAATTATAATTCAATACCTCTATATGCCCCGTATGCCTTATATGCAAACTATAGAGAAAAAAAAATAACTCCATTAAATTTAGTTTGCCAGTATAATGTCTTATACACGGATACACCACATGATACTCGAACTTAGATTCATATGATAGTCGAACTTGAATCGATCTAACTTTCCATTTTCTCTATTTGCTCTATTATTCTTCATATAATAATATTAGGGAGACTTTTCCGTTTTAACATGTCACTATCCATTTATATTTTATAAGGCATTGGCCGAAAGTAGGTGTTCATCTTTTAATTATAAGGCATTATAATATTAAATTAACCATCTACCATTATAAAATTAATTAATTCGTTTTAAAACCACATCTAATTTACACCTAAACTTAAGTTATATTTAAAACAAGAGCGACAACCAACTAATGACGGTATTAAATATTATTAATTATTAACATAGTAAATTAGTGTATAAACCATAAATTATCAAAACTAATTATAAAAATAAGATGTTATTCGTTTAAAATAAGTGAACGTCACTAGCCAGGTACAGTTTTTTTTCATACTATTTTAAAAAGGAATATTAAAAAATAACTCTTTTGTTACTAAAGTCAATATTTGTATCTTTAAATATGATTAATAATAATTGATAAAGAAAAAAGGATGTTAATAAAAGGTTAGAAATACAATTTATATTACATGAAACTTAATACACAGTAGCAGGTAATAAGGCGCTATGCGATGACTCAATTTAAACAAAATTTTTTTAAATAGAAACATAGAGGGACCGATTTTTAAAAATAATATAAATAGAAACGTAGAGGGAATAATAAGCCTAAGGCTATGTGTAGTCATAACCCCCCTCCTTTGGGAGTTATGCGACACGTGTATGCTGACTCATCAAAGGGGGGTTATAAGAAAAGTGGTGTAGTCATAACCCCCCATAACCCCCCCTATAATTATTACCCTATTATTTATATTTATTTAAAAGAAATAAACTTAAACCAATCAAATCGGGTGAAAATCAAGATGGCCAATGAGAAAGGAGGGGGAGGGGCGCCATCTACATCACGCTCACGGAGGGGAGAAGGCAACATGGCGCCCCGGTGGGTGCCCAGGGGCGCTATGTGGGGCGTTATATTGGGCAAGGAGGGCTTACCACGCCCGATTACACATAGCCTAATCGCGTAATTATTAAAATCATACTATCATACTTCATACTATATTATTAAAATAATATTTTTCAAGTCTAAATGATATCTTCTCACTTTGTCACATAGAATTTATCATGTGTCATTTTGTAAGAATTTTACATTTAAAAACTCAATATTAATTGTCAGTTCTCGTTTTTTTTTTAGAATTGAAAAAATAAAGATAATATTTATTTAATATATATTCTCCTACCATAAATAAACTTTCATTTTTTTCTTTAAACGGCCAAAGAAATTTTTATTAAACAAAACCTACCAAGTTGGTAGGCATAAAATTACAACGGAAAAACAAAACAAAAGTCTAGAATTGATCCGGTTACATCATGTTACTCGAAAACCACACCAATCACTCCAAATAATACGCTTCTTAGATCGATTTTTTAGCCATAAATAACCGAGCTCCATTGTTGCATCCATTATTTTCTCCAGAGAAACCGAGGATTGATTGAAAATTTTTGCGTTTCTTGACCTCCATATACTCCAAATTGTTGTATAGATTATTAGGCTCACCATTTTTTTTCGAACGACATTACCACGGATGAACTTATGCATCGATAAGAGGTCTTGAATTGAGAACATATTAAAACTTTGTAGATTGCACCATCTTCCAACTTGTTCCCATATAGACTGAGCGAGTCGGCATTCGATGAAGAGATGTTCTGCAGTTTCAGATTGCTCACCACAAAAAGGACATAATTGAGAAGGAAGCACAACTCCTTTGATGGAAAAATTTACAGCAGTTGGCAACCTATCAAGACTTAGCCTCCACACCATGAAATTCACCTTTTTGGGTAACCATTTGTTCCACTCAAAGCAAGACTGACTGTTACCACCATCGCTAGCCTGGATCAATTGCTTTATACTCTTCACAGAGAAACCGACATTGTTCCCACCGGCCTAGGCCCATCTATCCATGTCCCCACCAAGTCGGACAGAGCCAAGCAGATTGCCAAGCAGCTGCATTTCATTAGCTTCCACAGATCCCATAGGACGTCTCTTCCACCTGAAAGTTAAGCACACATTGTTTTGTATAACCTTTAATCGCTCCAAAATAGAGCAGTGTTTTACCGCCTCTAAATCGAACAGTGCAGGGAACCGATATCTCAATGGTAAGTCATCCACCCATCGATCCATCCAAAACATAATGACGTTACCTAAACCAGGAACACCCATTATAAGACGACTGAGATTAACGCCAATGCCTTGTAAGTCATACGAAACACGCATTGCTTGTTTCCATGGTCCAGGTATGCCATTCCTTATCGGAATAAAATTCCATGATCTAGACTTGCTATGTATGTCCCATATGATTTTCCGCCATAAAGCGTTCTTTTCATTCTTGAATCTCCACCACCATCTAGCCATTAGAGCTAAATTATCATTTCTCAAAGATCCCAAACCAAGGCCACCTGAGTTTACTGGAGCAATTATTTTATCCCATGCAACCCAATTAATTTTGTGGTTCTCATCGTTCCCCCCCCCCCCCCCATAAGAAACGTCTCCTCATCATTTCAAGCTTTTCGATGACAGCCGCAGGGGCTCGATATAATGAGAAGAAATACGATGGTAAGGCCGATAAAACTGATTTAATAAGGGTAATTCGTCCACCGAAGGACAAAGATTTAGCCTTCCAAGAGGATAGACGCTTCCTGAAATTTTCAACCACAGGGTCCCAGTTTTTTATAACATTCATGTTAGCACCGATAGATAACCCAAGATGCCTAAATGGAAGGCGTCCAATAGAACATCACAACATTCCCGCCATTCTAGACACTTCGCCATCACTAATGCCAAAACCAAATAGATTAGACTTTGTTCCATTAATGCCCAGACCCGAGATCAAGTAGAAACACCGGAGTATTCGTCTTAAATTTAAGAGATTTATCTCTGACCATTCACCTAAAAAAACCACGTCATCCGCAAAGAGAAGGTGTGATATTTCAACTCCGGTAGGTGAACATCGCAGACCATGGAAAAGCCCCATCCCACATGCCTTTTTAATAAAGCAAGACAATGCTTGCATGGACATAATAAACAAAAAAAGGGATAATGGGTCACCCTGTCGAAGACCCCTACGACACCAAAATTCAGCGGTTGGTGAGCCGTTAACAAGCACAGAGGAAGCAGAACAGGAAATAATACTCATGATCCACGAGCGCCATTTTGTAGGAAAATTCATCTGAGCCATTAATTTATCAAGAAAAGTCAAAGTTAACTAATTACGTATTCAATCTTATTTATTTACCAGCTTAATTAAATTCTTACTAAAACACATTTTTAATCACAATAGTTTTCTTAAATTACTTAAATTAGGAAAATTGGCCTGTAATAATATAAGTTTTCACTCTTTGGCCAATAATAATATGAGTTTTTGAGTTGGTCTGTAATAATACCAGTTTTCGAACTATTGGACTGTAATAGTATGCCGTTAGTTTTTACTTAACGGGGTTAAATCCCTGCCTACGTGGCTGTCCACGTGGCTTCATTAATCATGCGTGGCATTTTTAAGTGGGGGTTTTAAAAAGGAAAATTGGCCTGTAATAATACAAGTTTTCACTCTTTGGCCAATAATAATATGAGTTTTTGAGTTGGTCTGTAATAATACCAGTTTTCGAACTATTGGACTGTAATAGTATGCCGTTAGTTCTTACTTAACGTTGTTAAATCCCTGCCTATGTGGCTGCCCACGTGGCTTTAATGTATTTCTTTTAACAAAAGACTATTGTATAAGGACTAGTTTTGTAATATTTCTAAACTTCATTTTTGTTTTTTATTAAGATATAAAGAAAAAAAAGGAAAAGGAAAACAGGAAGAACAAACAGCCGCAACCACCCTCCGTCGCCATCGCACCTGCCGCCACCCACCCGTCCGCCGCCATCGCCACCGGCCGCAATCGACCCCTCCGCCGCCATCGCCACCTGCCGCCATCGGCGGAGCTAATGTAACAGCCCCCGCAAAGAGGGAGAAAAGGGGAAAAGTTCAGATCAACGTAAAAGTCTAAAAGTCTTGTGGTGAAAGTATAAAACTATAAAAATATACTAAGTTAAGTGGTAAAAAACTAAAAGTTTAAAAGTCTCGTGGTGAAAGTATACAATTATAAAAGTATACTAAAAACGAAAGTAGAAAAGTTAAAAGTTTTGTGACCAAAGTAGAAGACAACAAAACTTAAAACAAAAAAAAAGTTTAAAAGCTAGAGGGTAAAAAAGTTAAGGGGTATAAAATGTAAGAGTCTAAAAGTCTTGTAGTGAAAGTATAAAACTATAAAAATATACTAAAACCGAAATTAGAAAAGTTAAAAGTTCCGTGGCCAAAATAGAAGTTATAAGAAATACATTGAAGCCACGTGGGCAGCCACATAGGCAGGGATTTAACCCCGTTAAGTAAGAACTAACGGCATACTATTACAGTCCAATAGTTCGAAAACTGGTATTATTACAGGCCAACTCAAAAACTCATATTATTATTGGTCAAAGAGTGAAAACTTGTATTATTACAGGCCAATTTTCCTTTTTAAAACCCCCACTTAAAAATGCCACGTATGATTAATGAAACCACGTGGACAGCCACGTAGGCAGGGATTTAACCCCGTTAAGTAAAAACTAACGGCATACTATTACAGTCCAATAGTTCAAAAACTGGTATTATTACAGACCAACTCAAAAACTCGTATTATTATTGGCCAAAGAGTGAAAACTTGTATTATTACAGGCCAATTTTCCCATAAATTACTTAAATTACTTAAATTTACTTATTAAATATTAAATATTGACATTTAATTTTATTTGTATTTAATTTTATTATTATTATTATTTATTTTTTATACGGTATAAATATTCCTAATTCGTTGTTATTTTTGTTTAGCATTTATAAAATATTTTTTTTTATCTTCACAAATCACTATTCAAAGGTAAAAATGAAAATAAATCCATTCAAATTAACTTTATAATTTATATATTTTTTAAAAGTATAAATTAGTTTATAGGCATGATTTAAAAAAATTACCTTTTAAATTAATTTTTTAAATTATTTAGTATTACTTATATTTTTGAAAACAGAATTCTTTCAATTTAAAACTGAAAATAATCATGATCATTTCCGGATTATATTCAACATAAATCATTATTCAAACGAAATTTAGTTATTAATAATTTAATGTATTCCGGATTATATTCAACATAATCAGAAAGTTTAAAAATTTAAATTTAAAAGTGAACCATGATCATTTTCGAGATTTAAGAGATTTTAAAATTTTTATAATAAAACTTATTAACTATAAATAGAGTACTCAAATGGTTTTTTTTTTTCTCAATTAAGCATCTTTATCTCTATTTTACTTTTAAGAATTCTCACTCTCTATGTATAATGTATGAACTTATTACAATTTTCTCCTATAAAGATAAAAGTATCATTTTTTAATCTTATTATTCTTAATTGGTATTGTGCAGAACATTAATATAAATCAACTTTTGGTTGTCACCTTATCCAATCAAAGTGTAGGATGATGTAAGAAAACAAGAAGTATAAATCACTCACATTGTTTGCTTTCTTGCTCAACACACTCATGGTACCCTATAATAACCACACAAATATTCTCTTAATTTGAAAGGTGAATGCATAAACTTCAATGAATTAGAAAGACTTCCAGAATACCTGTTGCTAATTTAGGGTAATTCGCCATAGACATTCTAGCATTTATGATGAAATTGATGTAAGGTGAGTCTATTACAATGAGACAAAAGAGAATATTTATAGGGAATGAGAAACTTAGAAAACAAGACAAACTATATGATAAATTGATAACCACAATATATTATATTTATGACACTCCCCCTTGGTTATCAACTTCATATGCTTTTAAAATGTTGCCTCATTAAAAACGTTGCTAGGAAAACCCAATGGGAGAAAACCTTAGTTAAGGAAAAAAGAGTACAACGCGTATTGTCTTTCCCTCATTTTGACATGTATTTATGTGAGTAGCATCGATCTTCTTTAAAAAAATTCTCGGTGCTTTTGCAGTGGTTGATTACTCATTGATCCCATGATGTGCAATTGCTTAAGCTAACCAATATTATGTGATCTTTATGTAAAATTCTCAAATTTTAACAAACTGTGTTTCAAAGCTAACCCAATATGGGTAGGAAGCGGCATTTTCAACGGTAGAGGACCTCATTTCTCAGCTCCGGTTATCATTTTTCGATAGAGTTTCAACACATCGCGAAAACGTTCATTGCCCCATACCTCATTAATAACGGCTATCGCCGACCGTTATAAATACCTAAATTAACCTGTAAATAGGGTAAGCTAGGGTTATCAAATCCAAGGAAGTTGGTGGTTTCTAGTGATTTTAGAACTTTAACCTATATAACTAAACTAATAACCTAAGACTGTCGCGATCTTAGATTATACTAAAAACTTATTCTAACCTAAAAGTTACCTACTTTATGAAGTTGCATGATTTTTTTGTCTTGCTTGTAAAGGATTAAAACTTGTAATTCAATTGAATTATAAAAAAACAGTAATGGTGAAACGCGATTACCCTAGGATTCCGGTTTGCTAACTCACAAATTTTTCACGTTGTTTGAATGGGTTTCCTACATAGACATAGTCTTGTCTTTGTTTGCCAATCCAGCCTAAGTAATAGATCAATCACACATGTCGCTCAATCACTAGATCAATGTTCCAACGATACAACGGTTTACTATGATTATGAAAGCTACTTAGTTGATTAAATAGATAAATCATACAAGAATCCATAATTGCATAATCAAGAGAAGTCAATAATCAAACCACGCATAAAAAACAAGCACGAATAAATAAGTAAAATTAGACAAACCGTTCACTCGGGCAATCGTTTGAGTTTTAGCCGGACATTGGCTTGAAAGAACACACGATCAAAAGTAAAGAAGGCTGTAAAAATTCATTTTCATAAGTCTCCTGCCGTATACAGTTGATTAAGATTCGAAAGTACCTATAAACATGTTTAAAACTACGATCTGAATTGGAAAATTTGGATTTTTGCCGATTTAAGACCCCTCGCTTATCGTGAGGGTCTTCTGTTTCCTTTCTCGTGTAGCGCGAGACATATGGGCTGCGTAGATTTTGGCCCACTTCGTTCCAGGTTCGGCCCAACTCGCATTCTTCCAGCCCAATTGTTATTTTAGCCCATTTCTTGTCTTTTGAGGCCCAAATTCTTTCTCCCAACCTCTAGATATCACGAATCACATTCACGAACGTAATTTCTTTACTAGATCATTCCTCCGACGTTAATATTTATTCTTTTGACTTGTTTTTTTCAGAAACTCTCAAGCGATAGGTCCATTTTGGAGTCGAGTTAGCGAGAGATTCCATATGTATACGGAACGAGAGGAATATTGTAGCATTCATAGAAAACAAGCCTAATACAACATTTTAGAAGCAACTTTTTGTAACTAGTTACATTTGATTCGAATACAATTAGTTACAATCAACTTAGCTCGAAGTGGAACGAAATAAAAAGGAAAGTGGCTAAGTTTAACGATATAATGCCATGCTTCGAGCGAACACGTCTAAGTGGGTTCAATCGACGTTGACCTCTTGAGTTTATGTTTAACTCGATATAAAGACAATAATAAAGGTATCGCACCTCCCATCGAACATTTGCAAATTATGAGAAGGTCGCCAAAATTGGCAAGAAATAATTGAGAGGGTGTGAGAGGCAAAAATGATCGTCGGTCGAGATGGAAAGCCCTATAGGTTCGGCATACCCGAGACATTGTCAAGCTAACCTTAATGACGACGTACCCAGGGAGGAGGATGAGTTACCTAAGCCGATCCGACGGCGAAATGCGAAGGTGTTGACGAGGGAGAAGGAGAAAGACGACGAGTTTTTGAAAGAAATACAAAAAATAACCTTCAAGAAAAAAGTGGAAATCAGGTTGCATCAAGAACGTCGAGACGAAATGCGCCTACTCGCCTTAAACACCTCCAAACTTGACCCTGATGAACGAGAAATTATCAAGATGAAAAAGATGACGATTAGGAAAAAAAAAAGGAAAATCAGTTTTTATTCTTTTAACATTTTATTGTTTTTTGTTCATGTATCCTTCTTTAATTTATGGTTTAATGAATTTTTTATTTAAAATATAATGTTTTGATTTAAAAAAAATATTTAAAAAACATTTAAAAATTACCAACTCAAACCACACAACTCAGTGATCCATATCTCTCTTGTGTAAATTGGTATAGTGAATCATTATTAAAAAGAGAGATATGTTGATCATTATTAAAAATCTCCTATTAAAGGAAGACCTAAGATGTAACAAACTGGACAAAAGAATCAATGAAAATTATTATATATAAAATTTATCAATTTGATGAATAGTAAAGTTATTTTTGTCTTCGGCCAGAAGATAAGGTGGGTATTTGTGTTTTTAAGCACAGGATAACATGCGTGTATCACTGACCTTCCATTTCATACCGTCATCGATTTCCTTTACATAGAGATTGTTAACCATCCTTTCCTTACCATAGCCATCGATTTCCTTTACACATGGATTGAGATGAGAGAAGAGGAACTCCGGTGGTCGGATCTAGAGGAGGAATATGGCACCTGTTAAATTAAACAAATGCTTAAATGATCAACGTTATGAGAACAGTCAAAATAGAATTGGATTTTTACCAAGAAAATTATATTCATGTATTCCACCTCCTGACAACTATGTCAAAATGCAAACTTTCCACCCTAACAATGATTTGGTATCATCTTCTGAAGAAAACTTTCCTGAAAATTATTTGAAAAACACAAGTTCAGAAGATGATACTAAGGGTGATGATCAATTTGAAACTAGGGTTGGTATTGGTTTTCGAAATGAATCAACTAAGAAATCAAAATCTTCTCTTCAAACTATTTGAAGAAAATTACTTTGTCAAGCAAAGCTATTCCTTTTGAGCCTCTCAAATTCTCAAAGGGAGGATCTGAACATGTTGATAACCCTGTTTTAAGTTGCAAAAATAATGGTGATTGTTTAAGCTCTTCACTGCATTTAAAGTGGCTCATGTTGATTGTGACATTCTAGCCCTTCGGGTGGAACCCGAACCTTTGAAACGGATAAAACCGATAAAAACCGGCAAATCGGTAGATGCGTATATAAGCGTAGTATGTCAATTAAGGTATTAGAAGAGTCTAGTAGCCTTAAAACACTTCACAAACATCACACACAAATTGGAGTCTCGAAACATTGGTGATAAACAGAAAACTACTATGTATTGTGAATTACATGCAAACTGATATGTGAATTTGATCGTGTGATCGTAAATTATTATATGACAAGTCGATACTTGATTTTATTGGATTTTATGTGATAAAAATGATGGTAAACTAAAAATGGGAGAAAACATAGAAAACCGGGACCATAAATGCAAAAAACCGACAAAACGGGTTGCGGTCAACAAAAGTCAATGGGGCTGCCAGACGGAGGCTCTAGGCGTATCGCCTAGAGCAACCCAATTCCCCGAACCTTACGTGAAATTTATGATAAAAACCCGGTTTCGGTAACAATGCATGCTAGATCTCTAATAAAGGTGCATGATTGGCGTTAGATCTTGTATAAAGTTGCATGATTCATGTTAATGGATGCATGATAGACTACAAAGTTGCAAATTGATGATTAGTATCATGTAGAATAATTTGTGGAAATTATTTATGTGAATTTATCATGTAATCGGGACATTAGGTCAATGAGATG
>JBCNJP010004107.1:0-13750 GCA_039602395.1 Deinandra increscens subsp. villosa
TTGTCAGCCACCCCTGGAGTGGACTGGTCCGGCCACCTTTAGCGTACCGGGGGACAACGTGCGCTACTGGCGAGGGTCGTGCGCTACTGGCGATTACCCAAACTTAGGAGAGGAGTCAGCCTCTCAAACCTTAGAAGGTATATATGCGGGACACCTTAAACGTAGGAGAGGTGGCCAACCTCTAACTGGGGATATACCCAAAATTCTCTAGGATTCTCAAAATCTGCAAAACACTCAACGCTTGGTGAGGGGTGGGTGTTAGCCTAGCTAACACCACTCCGATGCTTAAGTCAGTAACTTATCACAAAAATAATAAGAATTAATTGAAATAGGATTAGCATACGTACCTTGGATTTATATATTGAGGATCCTTGGGATTCTGCCTGAGATTCTCAACGGGATTCTCACATAAAATAAGCTTTGAGGTGTATGGCATTCCAGGCTCTTGGCAGAGGTTCTCCTTCCATATTCACCAAACGGTATGCCCCCTTACCCTCTTCAGAATCAATAAGGTAAGGGCCTTCCCACTTGGGTGCCAACTTCCCATCAGCAGGATTGGTAGTATTCTGAAAAGCTTTCCTCAAAACCAAGTCACCTACTTGGAATCTTCTTAGCCTGGTGTTCTTGTTATAAGATTTTGCTATCCGTTGTTGATAAGAAGCCATCCGGATTTTGGCCATATCTCTGAGCTCCTCAATTGTTTCGAGATCCTGAAGGAGATTCTGGCTATTGGTTTCAGGATCCTGGCAGTTGACTCTGGCTGTCGGGAGTACCATTTCTGTAGGGATCACAGCTTCTGCCCCAAACACTAACGAAAATGGTGTTTGGCCAGTAGCATTTTTAGGTGTAGTTTTGTCTGCCCAAAGGACAAATGGCAGCTCCTCAGCCCATTTACCTTTCTTGGAGCCCAACTTCTTTTTGAGATTGTTGATTATGATCTTATTACTGGATTCTGCCTGCCCATTAGCTTGAGGGTGGACAGGTGTTGAAGTGATCATCTTGATGCCCCAGCTTTCACAAAAGCTTGTTGTTCTCTTGCCTATAAACTGGGAGCCATTATCGCATATGATCTCTGCCGGAATCCCAAATCTAGTGAGGATGTTCCTCTTGATGAAGGATATCACTTCCTTTTCTCTCACTTGAACATAGGCTTCTGCTTCAATCCACTTGGAGAAGTAATCCGTCATGGCAAGCATAAACACTTTTCCTCCGGGAGCCTTTGGCAGCTTACCCACAATATCCATGCCCCATTTCATGAAGGGCCATGGGGATATTATAGGATGCAGATGCTCAGCAGGTTGGTGGAGGATATTGCCATGCCTTTGACAAGCATCGCATTTTTGTGAGAAGCTTGCGGCATCCTTCTTCATGGTTGGCCAATAGTATCCGAACCTGAGAACCTTAGAGAACAGTGCCCTGCCCCCGGTATGGTTTCCACAATCTCCACTATGGATATCTTCAAGCACCTCTAGAGCTTCTGACTTCTCTAAGCACCTTAAGTAGACACCTGCAAGAGATCTTTTATATAGAATATTATCAATTATAGTATAGGGTACTACCTTTGTGCGAAAAGCTCTGGGGTTTTCGCCCTTTGGAATTTCCCCATCTTTGAGATATTTCCGGATCGGGTTGGTCCAGGATTCCTGAGCATCTTCAGGATTCTCAACATCTGCACCTGTATCATCGTCAACAGCCTGAGCTTCCTGTGTAGAGCTATCGCTGGCGTCAAGATGTGAGTTATTGGAATTTTGACATTCTCAGGGATCCTGAGTGATGAAGCCAAGTTTGCCAAGGCGTCGGCTTCTGCATTATCTTCTCTTGGTACCTGCGAAATGCTAAAATTTTCGAAAAATAGAGATAATTTTTTAACAATTTCAAGATATTTGATCAGATTCTCCCCTCTCACTGCATAAGAGCCATTAAATTGGTTAGTTAATAAGAGAGAATCAACAAACACTTGTATAGATAGGATTCCCATATCCTTAGCCAGCTGCAATCCATCAATTAAAGCCTCATATTCAGCTTCATTATTGGTAGCCTGGAATTCACAGGATATGGATAGAGGTATTATGTCCCCCTGTGGCGATTTTAGCAGGATTCCCAGCCCTATTCCTCTGACATTCGAGGAGCCGTCGGTATAGAGGATCCAGTCTTCTATGAGCTTCTCAAGTTGCTGGACTTCCTTTTCAACCTCTGGTTCAATGTCACTGCTGAAATCCGCCACAAAGTCAGCTAATGCTTGGGATTTGATTGCTGTTCTTGGTTCATACTTGATGTCGTAGGCACTCAGTTTGACTGCCCACTTAGCCATCCTTCCTGACATTTCCGGCTTCCTGAGAACTGCCTTGATAGGATAGTTAGACATCACAATTATAGTATGGGTTTCAAAATAATGTCTAAGTTTAGTGGAAGCCATTATAAGAGATAAAATTAACTTTTCAAGGTGAGAATACCTGGATTCTGCGTCTAGCAGAGTTTTACTTACATAATATACCGGATGCTGATGACCTTGATGGTTTTTTACCAGGATTACACTGATTGAGCTTCCGGAAACAGCGAGATATAAATATAACAGCTCCCCATCATCTGGTTTCATCAATAACGGGGCTGCTGATAGGTAGTCTTTCAGGCATCTCAGGGCTTCTTCATGCTTCTGAGTCTATTCGAACTTCTTGTTTTTCTTCAGGATATCATTATTATGGGTCAGGTTCCAGGCGCCCTGCTGAAAAGCTCGATCATGCAGGAATCCGGGAATCCCAAGGATTCTCGACAGGTTATGTTACTTGTTATTTATTTGAATATCTTTACTCGCTAATAGCCACGTGATTAATTTCAATCGCAGGTAAACAAGGTCTAACCTCCCTAAAGAACCGGTCAATTAGGGCTGACATGGCACGAATGAACGTGGACGAGGTGGTGGATTTCCTCAAACGGCTCGTGAACATGGTCAAGAGGATCCCTGATTTTTCGGATAGTTAGTTTATTCTGTTTGTAACTATAAATAAGACATGATCGAATTAGGAAAACACACAACACACAGCACTCTGAATACTGTAACACTTAGCACTCGATCATCGTCTTCATTATTGTAATCGGATTCTTGATTTATAAAAGCTTTAGGTAGCAGGCGCTTTGAGCCGGCTCCCGAGGTTTTTACTGGGATTCTCAGAGGCAACTCTCAGGATTCCGGGTTTCCCTCGTATATCATCGTGTCACTTGCACTACTTTTACTTTGCTTTTGAACCAGATTTCTTAGCACCTCACCCCACATTCTAAGTTTGGAATACGAGATTGCCTCGTGCAATTTTTGACCAAAACAGTTTGGCGCCCACCGTGGGGCAAAACGGTGCAAAACTTCATTTACTCTATCATATTCTACATTTCCAATCGCTACAATGTCTTCCCAGATGAAGACTTCATCGGTATCCGTAGGATCTTCGGGCATAAGCAAGATCAACGCGACGTCCTCCTCTGAAAATCAACCGAGGAACACTGGAGTGTTCATACCAACAGTCACCACATCACTTCCTCCCATCCCAAGGAGAGATGCGGCGAAACAGAAAGGACCACAAATTCCGGTTTTCTCGGGATCTCAGGGTGAGCGTATTGATCCTGTTATTACTAACCATGATATTTTTGCTTTGATTCAACAGATGAAATCTCAAGCGGAGCAGCAGGAAAGAACCACTAAACAGGTGATGAAGGAGCTTGAAGAGCTTAAGAAATCTAGAAGCTCAGTCGATGAAGAAAGCCCTTTATATCCCAGGAATCTTGACTTTGGTACGTCGGGATCCCTGGCCAAAGATCGTCTCAAGTCAAGGACATCAGCTGCTGCTAATAAAGGCTCCTCGGCAACTTTCACAACGTGTCCTCCAATCGTCAGTCATCAGAAGCAGACATCCGAGATCCCGGAAGGCTATTATCAGGATTCCTCGAAGTCGCGTGATTATGATTTCTGGGAATCCCAACCAATGGGGTACCAGAAGTATTCTGCTTCTCAGCCCCGCCTTAAGGCTAAGGAACCCAAAGGATACCGCTATACTGATCCGTTCATCATCTCAGACGCCGGTCCTGCAAGACCTTCAGAAGTTCACCAAGGAGATTTCATTCCTATGCAGGATCCTGAAACAACCGAGTTTCCAGTATTCAGAAACTCACGACAAGAGCAAAGTCCCAGAACCAGGGACACATATGCAGGGAGAATTCCTAACCCTAGTTATAATGTGCCTAACACAACTGTTATGCAGGATACAGGAATTCCACCTCAATTTGTCAGGGAACTTCAGAAACTCAAGGAGATGATAGCTAGCGTCCCGGGAATCATCAAGCCTATTCCTGAAGTCCCTCTAGAGAGTCACAGGATATCAAGATTTACGTGGCCCATATGTGACGTGGAGATTCCGAAGCGTTTCCAGACCCCTAGCATGAAATTATACGATGGGACGACGGATCCCGAAGAGCATGTGGCTCACTACAGGGAGAGGATGGAAATCAACCCAATCCCCGCTGATATCAAGGAAGCCTGTCTTTGCAAAGGCTTTGGTTCAACTTTGACAGGACCAGCCATGAAATGGCTACTGAGTATTCCTCCCAATACCATAACCTCGTTTTCTCATTTAGTTAATTTATTTAATAATCAGTTTTCTTGCAGCAGAACTTTTGAGAAGCTCACAGGTGATCTTTACCGAGTGGTCCAGAAACCATCGGAGCCCCTCAGGGATTATATATCCAGATTTGGCCGGGAATCCCTTGAGATTCCAAATTTGGACATGGCGGCTGCCGTGGAAGCATTCAAAATGGGACTCTCTAAGGATTCCCGATTTTATGACGATTTGGTTATGACCCCATGCAGGAACCTCGATGAAGTAAGAAATCGGGCTCTGAGGTTCATTCGCCTAGAGGATGACAAGATAATTCATCAAAGGGAAGAAGCTGCGAAGAATGATCGGAATTCCAGGAAGTCTGAATCTTCCGGGAAATATTATAACTCCAAACCATACTCTCGAGGAGATAATCAAAGGATCAATGCCGTAGATGAAGAAGAAGACAATGAAGAATATCCTAAAATTTCTGAATATTGTTTCTCTTGTGATATTGCTGGTCTAATGTGTGCTATGCAGGACTTAGGAGAAAAGGCTAGATGGCCCAAGAAAGGTGACAAACAGGGATCCTGGAAGGATAAATCTAAGTGGTGTGCCTTCCATGAGGATTTCGGGCATCTCACTGATGAATGCATTGCACTCAGGAAAGAGATTGGATATTTGTTGAGCAAGGGGCATCTCAAAGAACTTCTCGGCAGGAAGAAAATCCGAACTCAAGAACCCGAGAAGTCCCAACAGCGAGCAGCTTCTCCACCTCCGGATGCTCCAATTATTCATTTCATATCAGGAGGCTCGGACATATGTGGAACCTCTTACTCGTCTGCAAGGAAGCATGTTAAGCAGTCGAAGACTGAAAAGAATGAGGGGCCTACAAAGACTTCACGGCTAACTGGGGAAAAACTTATCTCATTTGATGAATCCGACAGAAGCGACATCCAGGATCCCCATCATGATAGTTTGGTTATTACTCTGCATATTGCTAACTGTGTTGTACGCAGGATTCTGGTGGATAACGGAAGCTCAGTAAATATCATTCATTTGGAAGCATTGAAAAAGATGAACGTACCAGAAGGCGACATAATTCCAAGATCTTCAGTCCTTGTTGGATTCAGTGGAGAAACCAAGAATACGATTGGGGATATTCGGCTTCCTGTTTACATCGAGGGGGTAAACTGTGTTCAAAAATTTTGTGTTATTGATTCACTTTCTTGTTGCAATGTTATTTTAGGTAGGCCTTGGATTCATGAAATGAAAGCCGTACCATCAACCTACCACCAGTGCATCAAATTCCCGACGTCCTGGGGAGTTGTTCGGATAGAGAGCGACCAACAGGAAGCCAAGAACTGTTACCTCACTTCAATGAGAAAAGCAACCAAGCTTAATTCAGCATAGCAATCAAAGAAACTAGCACTTCAACTTCAGGAAGAAAAAGAATTAGACGTGAAGGAAGTTCAGCTTGATCCTGAGAATCCTGAAGTGAAGGTGCTAGTAGGAACTGGTATTCCCAGGGATACTGAGCAAGAATTGATCCAGCTTCTCGCGAACAGGAAAACAACCTTTGCATGGAAGCACGAAGATATGACAGGTATCCCAACTAATGTTATAACTCACAAGCTTGGTTTAGATCCTACTTTCAGGCCAGTTCAGCAGAAAAGAAGAAAGTTTGCTCCGGAAACTAACATTATCATACAAGAGGAGGTTGACAAGCTTCTCAAGACAAAAATGATTAGGGAAGTCAAGTATCCTAAATGGCTAGCAAACGTGGTCGTAGTACAAAAGAAAAATGGGAAGTGGAGAGTTTGTGTGGATTACACTGATCTAAACAAGGCTTGTCCCAAGGATCCCTTCCCATTACCACACATCGATGCTATGGTGGATGCTACTGCAGGACACGAGATGCTCACCTTTATGGACGCCTCATCGGGATTCCAACAAATTCGGATGGAACCCTGTGATCAGGAGCACACCGCCTTCATGACCCCAACAGGTATCTATTGTTATACTGCAATGCCTTTTGGACTTCGAAATGCAGGTGCCACCTATCAGAGACTTGTAAACATGATGTTCAAAGACCAACTGGGAGACACCATGGAAGTCTATATCGATGACATGGTAGTGAAATCCAAGAAAACTGAAGATCACCCTAAGGATCTTCAAACGGCATTCGATATCCTGGATCATTACAACATGAAGCTGAATCCTTCTAAGTGTCACTTTGGGGTTAGAGCAGGAAAGTTCTTGGGTTATATGGTAACTGAAAGAGGAATTGAAGCCAGTCCTGAGCAAATTAAAGCCATTCTAAATCTGAAATCTCCTACAACAATTAAGGATGTCCAGAAGTTGACCGGAAGAATAGCAGCTTTGAACAGATTTATATCAAGATCCTCAGAAAAAAGCAAAGATTTTTATGAGATTCTGAGAAAGAATAAAAGGTTCGAGTGGAATGAAAAGCACGAGGAAGCTCTCAAGTCACTAAAGGAATATCTCTCATCGGCTCCTCTATTGATGAAGCCAATAGACGGGGAGCCTCTAACCCTGTACTTAGCAGTCTCGGGAAGCTCAGTCAGTGCAGTCCTTGTCAAGGATCATGAAGGTCAGCAACACCCTGTGTACTATGTAAGTAAAACGCTTCTTGATGCAGAATCCAGGTATTCCTATCTTGAGAAACTTATTTTAGCTTTAATCATGGCTTCCACTAAGTTAAGACATTATTTTGAAACTCATACTATTATTGTAAGGACTAACTATCCTATTAAGGCAGTGCTCCGGAAGCCTGAGATGTCTGGCAGGTTAGCAAAGTGGGCAGTCAAGCTTAGTGCCTATGACATACAGTACGAGCCTAGAACGGCTATCAAGTCGCAGGCCCTAGCTGATTTTGTTGCAGACTTCAGCAGTGACGTCCTCCCGGAAGCTGACGAGGAAGTCAGGAAACTTGAGAGGCTTGATGAACTTGAAGAGCCTTGGATCTTATACACTGATGGAGCTTCCAATGTCAGGGGCACGGGCCTCGGAATCCTACTAAAATCACCTCAAGGGGACGTCTTACCCTCATCTATTTCTTGTGAATTTCAGGCTACTAACAATGAAGCCGAGTATGAGGCGCTTATTGCAGGTTTACAGATTGCTAGGGGCATGGGAATCAGGTGTATTCAAGTCTATGTGGATTCCTTATTACTTGCTAACCATTTTAATGGTTCTTATGCAGCCAAAGGAGAAAAACTCTCGAAATATCTTGACGTTGTAAAAGATTTGTCTTTAAAATTTGAAACTTTTAATATAGTTCAGGTTCCAAGGGAAGAGAACTCGGAAGCCGATGCCTTGGCCAACTTGGCTTCATCTCTCAGGATTCCAGAAGATGTCAAGATCCCGATCACTCATATTCTAACTCCCGCTATTTCAGATCGGGAATCCAACAAAGTGGACTGCGAGGATCTTATGGACGTCCAGAACCCTGAAAAGGCGTTGGAATCCTGGACTTCCCCTATTATAAAGTATATTCAAAGTGGGGAAATTCCTAAAGACGAGAGTCCCAGAGCTTTTCGCACGAAGGTAACTCCCTACATTATTTTGAATAACACCCTATATAGAAAGTCTCTTGCAGGTCCCTATTTAAGGTGTCTTGAGAAACCAGAAGCGCTCCAAGTGCTTCAAGATATCCATGCGGGAGATTGTGGAAATCACACCGGTGGAAGAGCATTGTTTTCCAAGATCCTCAGAACCGGTTACTTCTGGCCAACAATGAAGAAGGATGCTATGGACTTCTCACAAAAATGCGATGCATGCCAAAGACATAGCAATATCCTCCATCAACCAGCTGAACCATTGCATCCCATCGTCTCACCTTGGCCATTTATGAAGTGGGGGATGGATATAGTTGGGAAGCTGCCCAAGGCACCCGGAGGAAAAGTCTTTATGCTTGCGATGACCGACTACTTTTCCAAATGGATAGAAGCAGAAGCCTACGTTCAAGTCAGGGAAAAGGAGGTTATCTCGTTTATCAAAAGGAATATCCTAACGAGATTTGGGATCCCAGCAGAAATTATATGTGATAATGGCTCCCAGTTTATTGGCAAGAGGACTACGAGCTTCTGTGAGAGTTGGGGGATTAAGATGATCACTTCCACACCAGTACATCCTCAAGCCAACGGTCAAGCGGAATCCAGCAACAAAATCATCATCAATAATTTGAAAAAGAAATTGGGTGCCAAGAAAGGAAGATGGGCTGAAGAACTTCCGTTTGTTCTTTGGGCAGATAGGACGACTTCTAAGAATGCAACTGGCCAAACACCTTTTTCTTTAGTGTTCGGGGCAGAAGCCGTCATCCCTACCGAAATGGTGATTCCTACAGCAAGAGTTACGCTTCAGGATTCCCAGAATAACTCTGAGAATCTACTTCAGGATCTTGAAACGCTAGAAGAACTCAGGGATCTTGCCAAAATCAGAATGGCGTCATACCAGCAAAGGATAGCAAAGTCATATAATAAGAATATCAGGCTCAGGCGATTTCAGGTTGGAGACTTGGTATTGAGGAAAGCATTTCAGAACACGACTAATCCGGCTGATGGGAAGTTGGCACCTAAATGGGAAGGACCCTATCTAGTGGAATCCGAAGAAGGAAAAGGGGCATATAGATTGATGAACTTGGAAGGAGACTTATTACCGAGAGCTTGGAATGCCATCCATCTGAAAGCCTATTTTATGTAGGGATCCTAACAGGATTCTCACCCTGTCGGCAATCCAGGTAAGTATACTAATCCGATTTCAATTCATTTTATCAATTTCTTTCTAACCATTACTAACTTAAGCATCGGAGTGGTGTCAGCGAGGCTGACACCCACCCTTCACCAAGCATTTGAGTGTTTTGCAGAAGGTTGGGAATCCTACAACAGTTTTTTGGGTTAATCCCCAGTCAGAGGTTGGCCACCTCTTCTCTGTCTAAGATGTCCAGCACATCTTCTAAGGTTTAAAGGTATTCACCTTTCTCAAGTTCGGGTAAACGCCTGTGACGCACGACCCTCGCCTGGAGCGCAAGTAATCACTCAGGGTGCTCAAGGTGGCCGGACCAGTCCATTCTTAGGGGTGGCTGATAATCTTGTCACTGGAGGCCTCCGAGTGGATTCCTAAGGTTTTTAACACTTACGTGTTAACAATTGGTTTGGCATTTTCATGTCACTAAGTGGGTTTAACCCCAGTTTCCTAACTATTGGTTTGACATTTTCATGTCACTAAGCGGGTTTAACCCCAGTTTCTTTGGGCTAGTCCCCAGTTTATTCGGGAGTAACCCCAGTTTCTTTGGGCTAGTCCCCAGTTTATTCGGGAATAACCCCAGTTTCTTTGGGCTCGTCCCCAGTATTTAACTTGGAATCTAAAACCTACTAGATCCCAGTCGGGAGAAGGTTTAGAACATAAGTAATCTTAACTTATTATTTGAATTCCTATTTAACAGGTTTGAGAACCCTGAAGAATTGGGAATCCTGATCAGGAAGATAAGAAAGTGGAGAGACTTTATTTTTCAATATACTTTACGCTTTGGGTCCTACAAAATCTAAACATGTGACATTCTTTTATAAGAGAAAGGTTTGTTTTGGATCCATTAAGGTGGTGGATTCAAGAAAGATTCTTTTTATATATTTTTTTTTGTGGAGCCCAAACATATACTTTGTTTAAGTCAACGCAAGAACTATTTTTATAAACTTAAATGAAATGACAAGTATTGATTAAACCTACCATACCATTCGTTATTATAAACAAAAGAGGAAAAGCATCCCAGGTTTCGTCCTGAAAATCTCAGGATCCCTCCACCTGGGAGGCTTGATTGTCTGGGTTCTGAGATCCCGGGTTTCGTCTTGAAAAGTTCAAGATCCCTCCACCCGGAATCCCATCATTGTTAGTTGTCGTTTAGTGTGCAGGAAACATAAAGAAACATTGTTTGAAACATCAAAACATCATCAAAAAAGGCATCTTAAATCTCGGCCGTCCACGTAGGCATGCAGATTAGCTTAAAACGATTTGAATTTCCCAGCTGTTATCCATTATCAAACACCCGCGAAATTCAGGGGCAATTGTTATGGGTCAGGTTCCAGGCGCCCTGCTGAAAAGCTCGATCATGCAGGAATCCGGGAATCCCAAGGATTCTCGACAGGTTATGTTACTTGTTATTTATTTGAATATCTTTACTCGCTAATAGCCACGTGATTAATTTCAATCGCAGGTAAACAAGGTCTAACCTCCCTAAAGAACCGGTCAATTAGGGCTGACATGGCACGAATGAACGTGGACGAGGTGGTGGATTTCCTCAAACGGCTCGTGAACATGGTCAAGAGGATCCCTGATTTTTCGGATAGTTAGTTTATTCTGTTTGTAACTATAAATAAGACATGATCGAATTAGGAAAACACACAACACACAGCACTCTGAATACTGTAACACTTAGCACTCGATCATCGTCTTCATTATTGTAATCGGATTCTTGATTTATAAAAGCTTTAGGTAGCAGGCGCTTTGAGCCGGCTCCCGAGGTTTTTACTGGGATTCTCAGAGGCAACTCTCAGGATTCCGGGTTTCCCTCGTATATCATCGTGTCACTTGCACTACTTTTACTTTGCTTTTGAACCAGATTTCTTAGCACCTCACCCCACATTCTAAGTTTGGAATACGAGATTGCCTCGTGCAATTTTTGACCAAAACAATCATAGAAATCCTTACTTTTTTCTGAGGATCTTGAAATGAACCTGTTGAGCGCTGTGATTCTCCCTGTTAACCTTTGTACTTCTTTAACATTCGATGGTAACTTCAAATTTAGGATCGCTTTCATCTGCTCTGGACTTGCTTCTATCCCTCTTTCAGTAACTATGTAGCCTAGGAATTTTCCAGCTCGCACCCCAAAGTGGCACTTAGAGGGGTTGAGCTTCATGTTATACTGATCAATGATATCGAAGGCTGTTTGGAGATCCCTGACATGATCTTCAGCCTTTTTGGATTTCACTACCATGTCATCTATGTAGACTTCCATCGTGTCCCCCAGTTGCTCTTTAAACATCATATTAACGAGCCTCTGGTAGGTGGCACCTGCATTTCTCAAACCAAAGGGCATAGCAGTATAACAATATATACATGTTGGAGTCATAAATGTCGTATGCTCCTGATCGCATGGTTCCATCTGAATTTGTTGGAATCCTGCCGAGGCATCCATAAAGGTGAGCATCTCGTGACCAGCCGTGGCATCCACCATAGCATCAATATGGGGAAGTGGAAACGGATCCTTAGGACAGGCTTTGTTCAAGTCTGTGTAGTCGACACAAACTCTCCACTTTCCATTCTTCTTCTGGACCACCACCACGTTTGCTAGCCATCTAGGGTACTTGACTTCTCTGATCATCTTTGTTTTGAGAAGCTTGTCGACTTCCTCCTGGATGATTATATTCTTCTCTGGAGCAAACTTCCTCCTTTTTTGCTGTATAGGCCTGAAAGAAGGATCTAAACCAAGTCTATGAGTAATTACATGTTTAGGGATACCTGTCATATCTTCATGCTTCCATGCGAAAGTTGAAGTTCTGGCTTTGAGAAGCTGGAGTAATTCCTGCTCAACATTTGCTGGGATGCTTGTTCCCACGAGCACCTTGATTTCCGGATTCCCAGGGTCTAGAGGTACTTCTTTGACTTCCAGCTCCCTGTCCTCCTGCAATTCAGGTGCCTTTTTCTGTAATTGCTATCCCTTCGTCACCTTAGTGGTGTTCTTCATTGAAGTTGAATAACAGTTCTTAGCTTCCTGCTGGTCGCTTTCAATTCTCATAACTCCCCAGGGTGTAGGAAGCTTGATACATTTGTGATAAGTTGAAGGGACTGCCTTCATCTCGTGAATCCATGGCCTGCCAAGAATAATATTGCAACAAGAGAGAGAATCTATAACACAGAATTTTTGCATAGAGTTTACCCCCTCTATATATACCGGCAGCCTGATATCCCTAACGGTGCTTTTAGTTTCACCGTTGAAGCCAACTAAGACTGAGGATCTTGCAACTATTTCAGTTTCCGGGATCCCCATCTTTTTTAGTACATCAAGACGGATTATATTTACTGAGCTTCCATTATCAATCAGGATCCTGCGAACAAAATGGTTAGCAATATATAAAGTAACCACAAGACTATCATGATGAGGATCCTGAACATGAGAACGGTCACTCTCATCAAAGGATATAAGCTTGTCCTGAGTTAGGGTGGACTTCCGGACAGGTTTGTCCCCCTGTTCAGAGTTGGATTCCTTAGCGTGCTTCTTGGCTGAGGAATACGAAGTGCCGCAGATGTCTGAGCCTCCTGAGATGAAGTTGATTATCTGGGCATCCTGGGGTGGAGAAGCCGCCCTCTGAGGCACCTTGTCGGCTTCCTGAGTCTTTATCTTCTTTCTGCCAATCAATTATTTAAGATGCCCCTTGCTGAGTAGATAGCTGATTTCCTTTCGGAGTGCTATACATTCATCTGTTAGGTGGCCAAAATCTTCATGGAAGGCACACCACTTGGTCTTGTCTTTCCAGGATCCTTGCTTGGTATCCTTCCTGGGCCATCTTGCTTTTTCGCCTAGATCCTGCATAGCACACATCAAACCACCAATGTCAACGGAAAAACAGTATTCAGATACCTTAGGATACTCTCATCATCATCTTGGTCGACGGCATTGACTTTGTGATTTTCCGGTTTGGAGTATGGACGAGATCTATATGGCTTCCTGGGGGATTCCGCCTTCTTGCTGTTAGGGTCATATTTAGGAACCTCCAATCTTTGGTGGATCCTTTTGTCATCTTCCAAACGGATAAATCTCAAAGCTCTACTGTGTACTTCGTCAAGGTTCCTATGAGCTTCTCAAAGGTCCTCCATACGCTCCCGGTAATGTGCCACGTGTTCTTCAGGATATGTGGTTCCATCATAGAGCTTCATGCTTGGAGTCTGGAAACGCTTCGGGATCTCCACCTGAGATATTGGCCAGGCAAATCTGGAGATCTTGTGGCTTTCCAAAGGAACTTCAGGGATAGGTTTCAGGATCCCTGGAACATTTGATATCATTTCTTTCAACTTTTGGAGCTCCCTAGCGATACTTGGATGAATACCTGCATCATAAGGAGCACCCTGGTTAGAAACAATAGGGATTGAATTGG
>JBCNJP010004109.1:0-18597 GCA_039602395.1 Deinandra increscens subsp. villosa
AACCGATGACAGACAATTACCTGTGATGCGAAACAAAATTCGAACACAAAGGTGATGACGGTAAGATCGAGCGGGGGTCTCCGGTTTTCTCCAAGTAACGCCTGTCGGGGCTGCATTCCCAGTGGCTGAGGGTGCTTGAACGACGATCGATGGTGCGAATCCAACGATAGCAGAACTTAGTGGTGACCAGGTGTTTGGTTTCTACTTTGGAAATCCCGGCGATGAGACCGATCGGATTACGGGTTATTGCTTTGGTTCACCAGAGTTTGGTTCAGAGTGATTCTACAAATGAGAATGATGGAATGGAGATAATTTACTTAGTCTTGATGAATCAATGATGATCGTAACTTCTTGAAGTTGAAGGACCGTATAACCGTCGAGCAAGGCGAGGAGGCGTCGACAAGGAATAAACACATACACCGGACGATTTCATCCTTTCTTCAAATCATCTTTTTCAAAATAGCAACAATAGTCCCTCCCCGATTTACACTATGAGTGATTGAGTTTAGGTACTGACAAAATTAATCCCTCCTAGTTCTATTAAATAGGAATCTGATTTAGAAAATAGCGAGCTCGGTCCCTCAAGGTTACAACCGTTAACAAACTCTAACCAGGTTAACGGAGAATACTTAAACAATGAATACTCAGGTTTACGTCCAAACATGTATAACTTACGACGTTTATAAATTTTAATCCTTGATTATCCATATAAAATCATGAATGACGATTCATAAATATATATATCTTAATTTCACATAAAATCATAGTTATAAATCTATAATTTATATGCTTAAAACTCACATAAAATAATATGATATAATGTATATATATGTATATGTGTGTGTGTGCATATATATATATATATATATATATATATATATATATATATATATATATGTGTGTGTGTGTATATATATAATCACATAAAATCATAAGTTTAGTTGTCACATAAAATGACAAAACGTTCACATAAAATCATAACATATGATTTACATAAATAATAAAATATAACTGTCTAGACTTAAGTGCATTCTCGTATAGTGATGGTTACACAACCCTAATTGCTAAGGTCAACACCAGTCAATCACATAAATGTTCACACAACATTTATATCAGTTAAAATAAATGTTCTCACAACATTTATATCAATTCAAGTTTATTTAAATCAGGAAAGACCTGAAAAGACGGATTGTCACAGTATCCCCTTGTTGTAGAATTTTCGTCCCGAAAATTGAATAACGTGGTTAACATGTTGGTCACCAAAGAAAAGAAAAAAAAATTCCCAGTCGTCACACCATCCCCTTGTTGAAAGAATTTCGTCCCGAAATTTAAATTGGTAATACTGATTCAATCGAATTGATGGCAAGGTCTCGAAAGAATCCAGGTTTCCTACTCCAAAAGGAGTCAAGAATTTTATGATCAAGAGTGTGTGCCCGATTTTAAGAAGATGTCAAATGTTTAAGGATTTTGAAAACGATTCAAATCGAAGGTATATAAAACGATTTTCTTATCTAGTTTTCTCCTACGAGAAAAGTTAAACAACCACATTACGGGAATCGTGTAGAGTGGCAAGGCCGAACAGAGTAACATGATACATAAGTATCCGAAATCAAAACTTTAATACGAAGAAGAAACATAATACATCTGAATAGTCTCCAACTATTGTACTAAATGCGGGGAGTGAGATTCCCATTTCGTGTCTAGTTTGTAGTTAAGACGTTCACATTCATTAATAACCCATGTGAATTGAAGAGAAGGGAATTTGAGTATGAGAAAATGGTGTGTGCATAAAGTTAATCGGAATTTTTTTTCTAATAAGCCCGTTGTTCAATGACAACGTAAAAGCCTGAATTTGCCTAACACTTAGCAAGTTTCCTAGAATTACATAAGACCGACCACATTAACACGAGGACCCGATAGTTGATTTAGTACTTAATGGGTTTATGATTGCTTCAATTCGCGTGATTCATAAGAACATTCAAATTCACATTTCATGCAATAACGGCTCATGTAACATACGGGTTTCTACGAAGATTTCTTCTAAAGGTTGATGCGGTTAAAGCGTACTATCATGTAATCTATCATGAACGGTTTACCATACAACGCATACAATTGTCCTACATCTGATATACTATCATACAATACTAGCATGGTATATCTCGAGCATATAAGTTCATAAACTAACCAACACAACCCATACGGTGCAAACTTGACGGGGCAACTTCACGCGGTCTTGTCATTCCCACCGGGGTAGGAGACTTAGGACCTTGTATGGTGTACGATTTTCATACTCAATCAAGTTAATACATTCACAACATGTCACTTTCTGGTTCCTAACACATTTCATACACATAAACTAGTCATGCAAATCTACACAACTTATGTTTAAACCAGCACTTCGATGATTAATCAATTTATATACCCTAAACATAGGATTAGATTTTCAAATTTAGCATGCATAAACACATATGTTTTGTAAACATTTCTCATGAGAAAGTTAGAAGCAATCAAACTATTTATCATGGTTAAAATGGTGCAACAGATGCTCACCTACTAAAATACATCTGGTAAAACGTAGCAGTTTGTTTTAGAAAAGAATTACTTAATTTTGTTAAGAATTATTCAAGAAATCACATAGAGAATTAGGTTCAAATTCAAGTTGGGGTTGACTATCATACAACATATGCACATTACCCTGTTAAAGAATCCAAAAAAAAAATAAGGGCGAAAGTTCAACAGAAGAAAAGTGTAAACCATGAGGTACCGAATATTGAAAGGTGCTCATCAAGCACGAGAATAGCAAATTTAAGATGAAGAGCGCCAACGGCTTAGTTCGTGAATTCTAGTAAGCGATGAGATAGCAAGATTATGATAGTCGCAAATACACATTCCAAGGATGACATGTGAGATTAAAATGGCACTGGTGAAGATACCAGTAGGGATGATGTAAATGGCATAATAGACAGTACAAAATTCACAGAGAAATATCTAGCATGCTTAACAGGATCTGGCAAGGAATTCGTGCAATGGATATCGAGATGAATGTGTCAACGGTTATAAAATCCAATCGAGTAAACGTCTCGTTAGAGCAATCTTCATTGTTTACACTCACCAGTGTGCCCAATCTCCTCGCTGTTCTTGTGCGTCATGCGTCATGATTCCTTTCTTGTCAAAACATCGATTCAAATGGTCTTCAAAAGTAAGATAGGGTATAAAAGTGTTATTATAGGGTGTCTGCGAAACAAAAACATCAGAATGCTCAAAATGGCTTTGGCTTGTGTTGTCTGGTATATGCATTTTTGCTAGGGTTCAGTGCAGGTATGCCGCGGGTCAAAAGATCTAATCGAGTGTTCCATAGAAAAGGATCGGGCTATCACCTTAATAAATGCCAGAGAGTTTATAAAACAAGGCAGTCGACCCAAAAGCAGTTTCCCTTAAACGAAAGTCGATCTACTTCTTCTCACATGCTTCTAAAAATTGGAGTTGATCATTCGATCAGGTGGTTTGTCATTCATAAGGGAAAATCTCAGGTTTTTAAAACGTTGATGTACATACGAGTCAGAACTCATATCTGAATCGTGGCAGGAAATTCGCTTTAGGAGAGTTTTTCTTCCAGACTCAGAAAATTGAAAGCATGGAGTTTGATTAATTCAGGTATGTCTCTCTTCTAGTAGAAACACATAAAGGATATCCAAAATCTCAGAAAAAGTGGCATTAAGTAGTTTTGTCGAGGACGTAGTCTCGTTAGATGGAGTTTCTCAAGATGAGGCTCTTGCGTATGACTCTAAAGTCAATCCTTGGTCCAGTACCGGTCCCATATTCAACGTGCCACTAATGTTTATATATAGGGTGTACCGCAACTAACCCACCACACTACCAGCACCTTGAAAGTGTACCAGCAACCTACTATTACTAGCTATTAGTCAACCACACTGGATATTTTCATCGGAAACAGAGGACTTCAAGTTTCTCCCATACGCTTGAATGTAGAAGGGGAAGAGAGATTAAAACCTCAATACGTTGTACAAACAAAAGGTGTAGGTATTTCCATTCACAAGACCAGCAGGATGCGTAAGGTTTGCTATTCTCGTGAAGATCGTCGAGAGTTTGGCACGCGTAGTGTGATTATCATAGAGCTTCAAATTTCAAGACGATCAAAATTTAAACAGGCCACAAGGTTTAGGTTCAAGTTGAGGTTCATAAATGAAGGTTTCCTGAAAAGGATGATGAGGATCCGTCGTGTCTATGGTTTCTATGACAAGAGCGTTAATAAATATACAAAATGTATGGATATCTTGGTGTACTCAATGCATAAGGAGGGAACATACAGGTCGATGGTACAATTAGCTATAGATAACAAGAAGTTCATGCTCGATGAGTATAATTAGAGTTTTCTTGAAAGACTCTGTATTGTTACAGCAGTGGAGGCACAGGGTAGTCTCATCATCAATGATGTTAACTAGTTGAAATGCTAACCAAGAGTGTCACACCTTTTGGTTAAAATCTTGAAAGATCATCCAAGACATAAAGGATTACAAAAGTGTGAGAATCAGAAATCGTTGGTTGTTAAATCGTAAAAGGTTCGAATCATGCAGACAAAAATCAATCGCACAGGTTCAAAAGGTCAACCGGAATAGTCATTACGTTAGAACTAGAAGTCATTAGTTTGAAAATCAGGAGGGCTTTTTTTTTTCACTAACATTACCCCCATTAGAGAAAGAAAAAAAAATGCTTGCGGTGAGGTAAGCAGTTTATGTGATCTTGATGAAGTTGGCAACAAGTACTGGTTCGCACAAGAAAATTAGGGAGTATGAATCTTCGGAGGGTAGCTTCACAAGAATTTTCAGCCAAGAAATATTTTCCAGTGCTCGCGATATATGATTTTATATAACTTGGTTATCCACTGTTGACTAGGTATTCGTCCGGTGAATGTATATCCGAGTTGTCTCATGATCGTAAAGTTTCTGGGATTGATATGGCAGATAAGGTCGTAAGAGTAAGGTTACGATTCGGGATGAATAAAAAAAATAGCCACAGATTTTGTCAAGAGGTTTCGTAGTCAAGAAAAACTGGTAATCAAAATACATCAGTGAAAAAAAAATGTCCCTTCAAGATTAGCATTCATATAGGTTTCAGAAGAGTTCTCGAAGGGATTAGAATCCATATATAGGAGAGATAAGATCATGCGCGATAACGTTTACAAAGATAGATGACTTCGATCATCCGGTTGAGTTCAACATGTTCAACATTCAATGCCACGAGGAGAAAAGAAGAGAAAAAAAATTACAGGAATTTGATCCCAATATGACCATTGGCTTGCCTAGTAAGATTCTCCAGGATTTCCATATACTGCAAATTACATTTACGTGTGCACCCGTAACTGTGATTTACTTTATATGATTACCCTAGTCCCTCTTACTTTGGCTACCAGATATGGTGGGGTACATAAGAGATATCCACAATGTGGTTGTCAATAATGTGGTCACTAACTCATGGTTATCTTGACCATAATTTGTTAAAGAGACGTTTCGAGAGTAAAATGCTCACTTTAATTGGAATGACCCACCCAACGCGAGTCAACCAGAAATTTAGCTCAATAGGATCCGAACACGGTTTATCACGCCTACCGACTTGAACACAATTCGGTACACAAAGAGAACACTTTTGTCGGCCCACACCAGGTACCGTTGAGGTTATAAGAGTTTTTTTCCCAAGTTGTATCATCTCGACGCACAGCGCGCTAGAAACGAGGGTAGGGGGATCTTAAAAGATTAAACGCAAATGTGAATACGATCAGGGTAAAAGAAGCAGATACAAGTGCCCTCTTAGGTACTACGCCCAGTCCTTCAGTCTAGAATAATACCGAGCAACAAACGACTCGTCAAGAGTAAAGATGTGATCCTGTGATCTGATTCAACATCTCGTCGTCCATAGAGGTTAACCAAGAGGTACACGACTCAGAGAGGTTAAGGGAAATGACTGAGGACTAACCGGCTCCTGTCCATGAGTATAAGGGGATTGGATAATGTAAACGACTTATCGTAAACCAGGTGTGTACAGGAGTGAGTATCACGATGCATGAGAAAAAAAATGTTTAAGTGCAACTAATGCAAAACAGTTACAGTCTAAGACGAATCTAAGTTCGCTGTAACCAACGGCTCTGATACCAATCTGTCACACCCCCAAAAATCCCACGCGCGATAACGCGCCGCAGGGAGCGTGACAAACCAGGATCGCCGTCCATTAGTTACACCAAATGACCAATAATTAATAAAACCGTTTCATATTTCATTAAAATATAAAATTAGAGTTTTATAAATGCGGAAGCGTAATTACAATAAAAGTGCTTATGTAAGATCTTTGTCACCCAAGGTGACTTGGCTTGTTCAAAGACATTAAAAGTGTTTCAAGACTCGTGCATGCGTACTCGTGATACTCGAACATCCGAAACCTGAGAAATAACATGCGAAAAAGTGTCAACACAAAGGTTGGTGAGTTCACAGGTTTATCAGTTCAAAAACAGTTCCAGTTCAGTGTAAATCAACTGTTCCTCGACAGTTCAAGTTTAAGTTCAAGGTTGACTGTTCAACAACAGTTCAAGTTCAGTTTAAGATTGATTGCTCAACAACAATCAAGTTGAGTTTAAGATTGACTATTCAACAACAGCCAAGTTGTAAGAGCATAATCACTAGTATATATCAAATAGCTAGCTAGGCTATATACATGAAACTTCGCACGTTGATGGTCACCGAAGCTAACAGTTGTTTATAGTTTGCCTTGTTGTGTTTAGGACGAATATAACACCCGTTCGATATCCAATCGTGTCAGCGCGACTGACCCGGGTGGGGTTTGTCAGACCCAGTAGTACTACAATATATTTCCCGCTATCGTCATTAATACTAACGGTACCATAAGAAGGACTTTGTTGTATCAGTGTGCTACAAGTACTTCAAGTGATATATAAAAGTCTAATTATCTCAGTTGTGTAAATCATGCATGTTAATCTCCCCCAACAGGATTTAAAACAGTAAAATGGGGCCGTGAAACTCACCTTCGGGTGCACAGCAATTCCAGACAAATAATAACAGCAAGTAGCAACTAGTAGGTCTTGTGTAATCTACCAAGCACCTAACGAGCATATGCACATAAGTGTGTATTCAATTGAAGACGACTAAGTCCAAACCAACGGTAAAAATAAATAATATCAAACGACGACATGACGAAGGTTTTAAAGTCCAAATGAGTCAAGGATGACACATAGCCAAAATCATGACGAATACGAAAGTTGATGAAAATTATATTATTGACCAATAATATACGACCATGAAATTACACGATAGAAAAAATATGCGTATATATTTATATATATATATATATATATATATATATATATATATATATACGTAACCAAATATACGATTATATCTTTATAAAATCTTTATAAATATATATTCAACGCTTAAAATTATTAATATCGTAATGACGATAAATGTACTATTTATTTACGCATTTTTCACGATATAAAGTTTACAAAAATGAAATGCTCGGTTTATAATCCCCATATTAGTATATATAAATATATTTTCTAGACGTTTTCAATTTATATATATATATAATCCATTTAAAATTCTCCGACTAATACATATTTCTTTAAAACTATATTTTATCCAAAATAAAGAGAAACTCAAGATAACGAACCAATAACAAAGTTTACGGTTTCAAAATAAGATATAGAACAATCGGTTATAGGTTCCGGGTCCATCAAACCACCAAAACTCGTCCTAAAAAGAAAATAGAAAACATTGGGGGTCACTAGGTTCGAACCCATGACCTACTTTTGACAAAGAAGTAACCTAACCACTAGGCTAACAACCAGATTTTGTTAATTGATCCAACATAAAGGTTTTTGTCCGCACAGTGGCCTGGAAAGCGGATCTTTAAAAAAAATAAAGAAAAACGAACAGAAAGGGTCAAGGTGTGGATGGGTCTCGAACCCGAGACCTGTAGGTTAGAAAACGAGACGAAGACCACTGGGCCAGATGCACGTTTTGGTTTAAGATTCATTTGAAATTTTTATAAACAATGATCCACAGGGTCATCTTCCCCATCAAAACCCTAGTTCCTTATCCGCCATTTTTTTACAGAGATTTACCTCATTGACGAACAGAAGCCTAAGAATACGTACATAAACATACTAAACCGATGACAGACAATTACCTGTGATGCGAAACAAAATTCGAACACAAAGGTGATGACGGTAAGATCGAGCGGGGGTCTCCGGTTTTCTCCAAGTAACGCCTGTCGGGGCTGCATTCCCAGTGGCTGAGGGTGCTTGAACGACGATCGATGGTGCGAATCCAACGATAGCAGAACTTAGTGGTGACCAGGTGTTTGGTTTCTACTTTGGAAATCCCGGCGATGAGACCGATCGGATTACGGGTTATTGCTTTGGTTCACCAGAGTTTGGTTCAGAGTGATTCTACAAATGAGAATGATGGAATGGAGATAATTTACTTAGTCTTGATGAATCAATGATGATCGTAACTTCTTGAAGTTGAAGGACCGTATAACCGTCGAGCAAGGCGAGGAGGCGTCGACAAGGAATAAACACATACACCGGACGATTTCATCCTTTCTTCAAATCATCTTTTTCAAAATAGCAACAATAGTCCCTCCCCGATTTACACTATGAGTGATTGAGTTTAGGTACTGACAAAATTAATCCCTCCTAGTTCTATTAAATAGGAATCTGATTTAGAAAATAGCGAGCTCGGTCCCTCAAGGTTACAACCGTTAACAAACTCTAACCAGGTTAACGGAGAATACTTAAACAATGAATACTCAGGTTTACGTCCAAACATGTATAACTTACGACGTTTATAAATTTTAATCCTTGATTATCCATATAAAATCATGAATGACGATTCATAAATATATATATCTTAATTTCACATAAAATCATAGTTATAAATCTATAATTTATATGCTTAAAACTCACATAAAATAATATGATATAATGTATATATATGTATATGTGTGTGTGTGCATATATATATATATATATATATATATATATATATATATATATATGTGTGTGTGTGTATATATATAATCACATAAAATCATAAGTTTAGTTGTCACATAAAATGACAAAACGTTCACATAAAATCATAACATATGATTTACATAAATAATAAAATATAACTGTCTAGACTTAAGTGCATTCTCGTATAGTGATGGTTACACAACCCTAATTGCTAAGGTCAACACCAGTCAATCACATAAATGTTCACACAACATTTATATCAGTTAAAATAAATGTTCTCACAACATTTATATCAATTCAAGTTTATTTAAATCAGGAAAGACCTGAAAAGACGGATTGTCACAGTATCCCCTTGTTGTAGAATTTTCGTCCCGAAAATTGAATAACGTGGTTAACATGTTGGTCACCAAAGAAAAGAAAAAAAAATTCCCAGTCGTCACACCATCCCCTTGTTGAAAGAATTTCGTCCCGAAATTTAAATTGGTAATACTGATTCAATCGAATTGATGGCAAGGTCTCGAAAGAATCCAGGTTTCCTACTCCAAAAGGAGTCAAGAATTTTATGATCAAGAGTGTGTGCCCGATTTTAAGAAGATGTCAAATGTTTAAGGATTTTGAAAACGATTCAAATCGAAGGTATATAAAACGATTTTCTTATCTAGTTTTCTCCTACGAGAAAAGTTAAACAACCACATTACGGGAATCGTGTAGAGTGGCAAGGCCGAACAGAGTAACATGATACATAAGTATCCGAAATCAAAACTTTAATACGAAGAAGAAACATAATACATCTGAATAGTCTCCAACTATTGTACTAAATGCGGGGAGTGAGATTCCCATTTCGTGTCTAGTTTGTAGTTAAGACGTTCACATTCATTAATAACCCATGTGAATTGAAGAGAAGGGAATTTGAGTATGAGAAAATGGTGTGTGCATAAAGTTAATCGGAATTTTTTTTCTAATAAGCCCGTTGTTCAATGACAACGTAAAAGCCTGAATTTGCCTAACACTTAGCAAGTTTCCTAGAATTACATAAGACCGACCACATTAACACGAGGACCCGATAGTTGATTTAGTACTTAATGGGTTTATGATTGCTTCAATTCGCGTGATTCATAAGAACATTCAAATTCACATTTCATGCAATAACGGCTCATGTAACATACGGGTTTCTACGAAGATTTCTTCTAAAGGTTGATGCGGTTAAAGCGTACTATCATGTAATCTATCATGAACGGTTTACCATACAACGCATACAATTGTCCTACATCTGATATACTATCATACAATACTAGCATGGTATATCTCGAGCATATAAGTTCATAAACTAACCAACACAACCCATACGGTGCAAACTTGACGGGGCAACTTCACGCGGTCTTGTCATTCCCACCGGGGTAGGAGACTTAGGACCTTGTATGGTGTACGATTTTCATACTCAATCAAGTTAATACATTCACAACATGTCACTTTCTGGTTCCTAACACATTTCATACACATAAACTAGTCATGCAAATCTACACAACTTATGTTTAAACCAGCACTTCGATGATTAATCAATTTATATACCCTAAACATAGGATTAGATTTTCAAATTTAGCATGCATAAACACATATGTTTTGTAAACATTTCTCATGAGAAAGTTAGAAGCAATCAAACTATTTATCATGGTTAAAATGGTGCAACAGATGCTCACCTACTAAAATACATCTGGTAAAACGTAGCAGTTTGTTTTAGAAAAGAATTACTTAATTTTGTTAAGAATTATTCAAGAAATCACATAGAGAATTAGGTTCAAATTCAAGTTGGGGTTGACTATCATACAACATATGCACATTACCCTGTTAAAGAATCCAAAAAAAAAAATAAGGGCGAAAGTTCAACAGAAGAAAAGTGTAAACCATGAGGTACCGAATATTGAAAGGTGCTCATCAAGCACGAGAATAGCAAATTTAAGATGAAGAGCGCCAACGGCTTAGTTCGTGAATTCTAGTAAGCGATGAGATAGCAAGATTATGATAGTCGCAAATACACATTCCAAGGATGACATGTGAGATTAAAATGGCACTGGTGAAGATACCAGTAGGGATGATGTAAATGGCATAATAGACAGTACAAAATTCACAGAGAAATATCTAGCATGCTTAACAGGATCTGGCAAGGAATTCGTGCAATGGATATCGAGATGAATGTGTCAACGGTTATAAAATCCAATCGAGTAAACGTCTCGTTAGAGCAATCTTCATTGTTTACACTCACCAGTGTGCCCAATCTCCTCGCTGTTCTTGTGCGTCATGCGTCATGATTCCTTTCTTGTCAAAACATCGATTCAAATGGTCTTCAAAAGTAAGATAGGGTATAAAAGTGTTATTATAGGGTGTCTGCGAAACAAAAACATCAGAATGCTCAAAATGGCTTTGGCTTGTGTTGTCTGGTATATGCATTTTTGCTAGGGTTCAGTGCAGGTATGCCGCGGGTCAAAAGATCTAATCGAGTGTTCCATAGAAAAGGATCGGGCTATCACCTTAATAAATGCCAGAGAGTTTATAAAACAAGGCAGTCGACCCAAAAGCAGTTTCCCTTAAACGAAAGTCGATCTACTTCTTCTCACATGCTTCTAAAAATTGGAGTTGATCATTCGATCAGGTGGTTTGTCATTCATAAGGGAAAATCTCAGGTTTTTAAAACGTTGATGTACATACGAGTCAGAACTCATATCTGAATCGTGGCAGGAAATTCGCTTTAGGAGAGTTTTTCTTCCAGACTCAGAAAATTGAAAGCATGGAGTTTGATTAATTCAGGTATGTCTCTCTTCTAGTAGAAACACATAAAGGATATCCAAAATCTCAGAAAAAGTGGCATTAAGTAGTTTTGTCGAGGACGTAGTCTCGTTAGATGGAGTTTCTCAAGATGAGGCTCTTGCGTATGACTCTAAAGTCAATCCTTGGTCCAGTACCGGTCCCATATTCAACGTGCCACTAATGTTTATATATAGGGTGTACCGCAACTAACCCACCACACTACCAGCACCTTGAAAGTGTACCAGCAACCTACTATTACTAGCTATTAGTCAACCACACTGGATATTTTCATCGGAAACAGAGGACTTCAAGTTTCTCCCATACGCTTGAATGTAGAAGGGGAAGAGAGATTAAAACCTCAATACGTTGTACAAACAAAAGGTGTAGGTATTTCCATTCACAAGACCAGCAGGATGCGTAAGGTTTGCTATTCTCGTGAAGATCGTCGAGAGTTTGGCACGCGTAGTGTGATTATCATAGAGCTTCAAATTTCAAGACGATCAAAATTTAAACAGGCCACAAGGTTTAGGTTCAAGTTGAGGTTCATAAATGAAGGTTTCCTGAAAAGGATGATGAGGATCCGTCGTGTCTATGGTTTCTATGACAAGAGCGTTAATAAATATACAAAATGTATGGATATCTTGGTGTACTCAATGCATAAGGAGGGAAAATACAGGTCGATGGTACAATTAGCTATAGATAACAAGAAGTTCATGCTCGATGAGTATAATTAGAGTTTTCTTGAAAGACTCTGTATTGTTACAGCAGTGGAGGCACAGGGTAGTCTCATCATCAATGATGTTAACTAGTTGAAATGCTAACCAAGAGTGTCACACCTTTTGGTTAAAATCTTGAAAGATCATCCAAGACATAAAGGATTACAAAAGTGTGAGAATCAGAAATCGTTGGTTGTTAAATCGTAAAAGGTTCGAATCATGCAGACAAAAATCAATCGCACAGGTTCAAAAGGTCAACCGGAATAGTCATTACGTTAGAACTAGAAGTCATTAGTTTGAAAATCAGGAGGGCTTTTTTTTTTCACTAACATTACCCCCATTAGAGAAAGAAAAAAAAATGCTTGCGGTGAGGTAAGCAGTTTATGTGATCTTGATGAAGTTGGCAACAAGTACTGGTTCGCACAAGAAAATTAGGGAGTATGAATCTTCGGAGGGTAGCTTCACAAGAATTTTCAGCCAAGAAATATTTTCCAGTGCTCGCGATATATGATTTTATATAACTTGGTTATCCACTGTTGACTAGGTATTCGTCCGGTGAATGTATATCCGAGTTGTCTCATGATCGTAAAGTTTCTGGGATTGATATGGCAGATAAGGTCGTAAGAGTAAGGTTACGATTCGGGATGAATAAAAAAAATAGCCACAGATTTTGTCAAGAGGTTTCGTAGTCAAGAAAAACTGGTAATCAAAATACATCAGTGAAAAAAAAATGTCCCTTCAAGATTAGCATTCATATAGGTTTCAGAAGAGTTCTCGAAGGGATTAGAATCCATATATAGGAGAGATAAGATCATGCGCGATAACGTTTACAAAGATAGATGACTTCGATCATCCGGTTGAGTTCAACATGTTCAACATTCAATGCCACGAGGAGAAAAGAAGAGAAAAAAAATTACAGGAATTTGATCCCAATATGACCATTGGCTTGCCTAGTAAGATTCTCCAGGATTTCCATATACTGCAAATTACATTTACGTGTGCACCCGTAACTGTGATTTACTTTATATGATTACCCTAGTCCCTCTTACTTTGGCTACCAGATATGGTGGGGTACATAAGAGATATCCACAATGTGGTTGTCAATAATGTGGTCACTAACTCATGGTTATCTTGACCATAATTTGTTAAAGAGACGTTTCGAGAGTAAAATGCTCACTTTAATTGGAATGACCCACCCAACGCGAGTCAACCAGAAATTTAGCTCAATAGGATCCGAACACGGTTTATCACGCCTACCGACTTGAACACAATTCGGTACACAAAGAGAACACTTTTGTCGGCCCACACCAGGTACCGTTGAGGTTATAAGAGTTTTTTTCCCAAGTTGTATCATCTCGACGCACAGCGCGCTAGAAACGAGGGTAGGGGGATCTTAAAAGATTAAACGCAAATGTGAATACGATCAGGGTAAAAGAAGCAGATACAAGTGCCCTCTTAGGTACTACGCCCAGTCCTTCAGTCTAGAATAATACCGAGCAACAAACGACTCGTCAAGAGTAAAGATGTGATCCTGTGATCTGATTCAACATCTCGTCGTCCATAGAGGTTAACCAAGAGGTACACGACTCAGAGAGGTTAAGGGAAATGACTGAGGACTAACCGGCTCCTGTCCATGAGTATAAGGGGATTGGATAATGTAAACGACTTATCGTAAACCAGGTGTGTACAGGAGTGAGTATCACGATGCATGAGAAAAAAAATGTTTAAGTGCAACTAATGCAAAACAGTTACAGTCTAAGACGAATCTAAGTTCGCTGTAACCAACGGCTCTGATACCAATCTGTCACACCCCCAAAAATCCCACGCGCGATAACGCGCCGCAGGGAGCGTGACAAACCAGGATCGCCGTCCATTAGTTACACCAAATGACCAATAATTAATAAAACCGTTTCATATTTCATTAAAATATAAAATTAGAGTTTTATAAATGCGGAAGCGTAATTACAATAAAAGTGCTTATGTAAGATCTTTGTCACCCAAGGTGACTTGGCTTGTTCAAAGACATTAAAAGTGTTTCAAGACTCGTGCATGCGTACTCGTGATACTCGAACATCCGAAACCTGAGAAATAACATGCGAAAAAGTGTCAACACAAAGGTTGGTGAGTTCACAGGTTTATCAGTTCAAAAACAGTTCCAGTTCAGTGTAAATCAACTGTTCCTCGACAGTTCAAGTTTAAGTTCAAGGTTGACTGTTCAACAACAGTTCAAGTTCAGTTTAAGATTGATTGCTCAACAACAATCAAGTTGAGTTTAAGATTGACTATTCAACAACAGCCAAGTTGTAAGAGCATAATCACTAGTATATATCAAATAGCTAGCTAGGCTATATACATGAAACTTCGCACGTTGATGGTCACCGAAGCTAACAGTTGTTTATAGTTTGCCTTGTTGTGTTTAGGACGAATATAACACCCGTTCGATATCCAATCGTGTCAGCGCGACTGACCCGGGTGGGGTTTGTCAGACCCAGTAGTACTACAATATATTTCCCGCTATCGTCATTAATACTAACGGTACCATAAGAAGGACTTTGTTGTATCAGTGTGCTACAAGTACTTCAAGTGATATATAAAAGTCTAATTATCTCAGTTGTGTAAATCATGCATGTTAATCTCCCCCAACAGGATTTAAAACAGTAAAATGGGGCCGTGAAACTCACCTTCGGGTGCACAGCAATTCCAGACAAATAATAACAGCAAGTAGCAACTAGTAGGTCTTGTGTAATCTACCAAGCACCTAACGAGCATATGCACATAAGTGTGTATTCAATTGAAGACGACTAAGTCCAAACCAACGGTAAAAATAAATAATATCAAACGACGACATGACGAAGGTTTTAAAGTCCAAATGAGTCAAGGATGACACATAGCCAAAATCATGACGAATACGAAAGTTGATGAAAATTATATTATTGACCAATAATATACGACCATGAAATTACACGATAGAAAAAATATACGTATATATTTATATATATATATATATATATATATATATATATATATATATATACGTAACCAAATATACGATTATATCTTTATAAAATCTTTATAAATATATATTCAACGCTTAAAATTATTAATATCGTAATGACGATAAATGTACTATTTATTTACGCATTTTTCACGATATAAAGTTTACAAAAATGAAATGCTCGGTTTATAATCCCCATATTAGTATATATAAATATATTTTCTAGACGTTTTCAATTTATATATATATATATAATCCATTTAAAATTCTCCGACTAATACATATTTCTTTAAAACTATATTTTATCCAAAATAAAGAGAAACTCAAGATAACGAACCAATAACAAAGTTTACGGTTTCAAAATAAGATATAGAACAATCGGTTATAGGTTCCGGGTCCATCAAACCACCAAAACTCGTCCTAAAAAGAAAATAGAAAACATTGGGGGTCACTAGGTTCGAACCCATGACCTACTTTTGACAAAGAAGTAACCTAACCACTAGGCTAACAACCAGATTTTGTTAATTGATCCAACATAAAGGTTTTTGTCCGCACAGTGGCCTGGAAAGCGGATCTTTAAAAAAAATAAAGAAAAACGAACAGAAAGGGTCAAGGTGTGGATGGGTCTCGAACCCGAGACCTGTAGGTTAGAAAACGAGACGAAGACCACTGGGCCAGATGCACGTTTTGGTTTAAGATTCATTTGAAATTTTTATAAACAATGATCCACAGGGTCATCTTCCCCATCAAAACCCTAGTTCCTTATCCGCCATTTTTTTACAGAGATTTACCTCATTGACGAACAGAAGCCTAAGAATACGTACATAAACATACTAAACCGATGACAGACAATTACCTGTGATGCGAAACAAAATTCGAACACAAAGGTGATGACGGTAAGATCGAGCGGGGGTCTCCGGTTTTCTCCAAGTAACGCCTGTCGGGGCTGCATTCCCAGTGGCTGAGGGTGCTTGAACGACGATCGATGGTGCGAATCCAACGATAGCAGAACTTAGTGGTGACCAGGTGTTTGGTTTCTACTTTGGAAATCCCGGCGATGAGACCGATCGGATTACGGGTTATTGCTTTGGTTCACCAGAGTTTGGTTCAGAGTGATTCTACAAATGAGAATGATGGAATGGAGATAATTTACTTAGTCTTGATGAATCAATGATGATCGTAACTTCTTGAAGTTGAAGGACCGTATAACCGTCGAGCAAGGCGAGGAGGCGTCGACAAGGAATAAACACATACACCGGACGATTTCATCCTTTCTTCAAATCATCTTTTTCAAAATAGCAACAATAGTCCCTCCCCGATTTACACTATGAGTGATTGAGTTTAGGTACTGACAAAATTAATCCCTCCTAATTCTATTAAATAGGAATCTGATTTAGAAAATAGCGAGCTCGGTCCCTCAAGGTTACAACCGTTAACAAACTCTAACCAGGTTAACGGAGAATACTTAAACAATGAATACTCAGGTTTACGTCCAAACATGTATAACTTACGACGTTTATAAATTTTAATCCTTGATTATCCATATAAAATCATGAATGACGATTCATAAATATATATATCTTAATTTCACATAAAATCATAGTTATAAATCTATAATTTATATGCTTAAAACTCACATAAAATAATATGATATAATATATATATATGTATATGTGTGTGTGCATATATATATATATATATTATATATATATATATATATATGTGTGTGTGTATATATATAATCACATAAAATCATAAGTTTAGTTGTCACATAAAATGACAAAACGTTCACATAAAATCATAACATATGATTTACATAAATAATAAAATATAACTGTCTAGACTTAAGTGCATTCTCGTATAGTGATGGTTACACAACCCTAATTGCTAAGGTCAACACCAGTCAATCACATAAATGTTCACACAACATTTATATCAGTTAAAATAAATGTTCTCACAACATTTATATCAATTCAAGTTTATTTAAATCAGGAAAGACCTGAAAAGACGGATTGTCACAGTATCCCCTTGTTGTAGAATTTTCGTCCCGAAAATTGAATAACGTGGTTAACATGTTGGTCACCAAAGAAAAGAAAAAAAAATTCCCAGTCGTCACACTTCAGACCAGTGTGTATAACCAGCTCATAGTCAATCAGAGCAAACTTGTTGTATATCCTCTTTCCTGCCTCTCTGAGTCGATGTATTGCTCTTCTGTTCTTGAGGCTTGTTGAAACATTTGTCATACAGCTTCTGGTGAGGGACAATATGTGCATTTTACTAAGTTGATCAAGATTTGCATCAGTGAATGTATATGGATGATGACTGTTTGTAGTGGTAGTGATTTTGTAGGAGTTAAAGTATTGAGTGAAAGAATTTCCCTTTTGTTGTCTTTTTTTGACCTTATCAAGCTGCAGGATGGTGGCATCTGAGTGCATCCAGCTTCTTTTAAATGGCAAGTTGTTGATTTTCTCCTCAAAATATTTTTGCTCATTGGACTCATTTGAGGAGGTTGTTCTGTTTCCTGAAGGAATATGTCTTCACACCTTCTCTTTTCATGCCATAGTTCCTCCTCAATCCTTTTTTCTTTTTCGTAGTTATCTTCAAATAAAGATTGAGAGACTATTGAGAACTCAGGAGCATTGAGGTCTCCCCCCTAGATTCGTGGCTTTCTCCTTGCCTTTTTCAGATTCCTTGGTGGATTTTGAGGTTCCTGCAGTTTGAGTTTTGATAGTGGTACCTGATGAGGGTGGAACTAGAGGCCGATTGGACTTCTGTGCAGGTTGTCTTGGTGGTGGTGGTGGTGGTGGCATCGAGTGATCAGGAGCTAGACTAGGCTTGCATTGATCGTGTTTCTTTCTTTTGGGAGAGGAATCGAGTTCATCAGGAGCTGTCTTTCGCTTTGAGCTGGGAGGGGAATCATGAAGATTGATGACCGGAGGAGTTGAAGTTTCCTTTTTTGAAGGCTTCTTAAGTGGATTGGCTTATGTTACTTGTTTGGATAGATTTTTCATTCTTTTCTCTAGGAGTATCTGATCTGA
>JBCNJP010004110.1:0-27865 GCA_039602395.1 Deinandra increscens subsp. villosa
TTTTTCAGTGTGTCATTTGTGATGCTTTCATGTGAATTAGAAGAAAGAAAAGTGAAGTACCTTCAATTCGAAGTTGACACCTGCAGGAGAGAGCAAAGCAAATTGCAGAAGGAAGGAAAACAACAGGAAAGAGGTTGAAGCTTGATTCATAAATGAGAAGCAGCCATTGCCTTTGATCTTTGTCATATAAAACCTAGAAACAAGTTCTCTTCTAGTCTATATCAATAAATGAAAAATTCCCCATCATGGGTGGAGTGTGATAATATGGGTCTAAACTCAATGCCTTCAACAATCAGCCCACTTAATGTCTTGCCATTAGAAGCTTTAAACAGAAGACCCATACGATCAATCGGGCTTGTGATACGTGTAAGACGCATAGGATTCATTTCAGGGTCATTAGCAGTTTGGAATTCCCAAATCTGTACTTCCATCCAACCATCGCTCCTTTCTTGTGGTAGGCCTTTCGATCACTTTCGGCCAGTTGACTAGGTTGTGGGTGCTTTGATCAGCCTTTGGCCTAAATACTAGAGTTTGAGGACTTACTAAAAAGATGTACCGTATAGTACTTCTGAATTGTGGATCACCACCATGTGGCATTCGGTATTCAAGTTTGACAGGACCCTCAAATTCGGATTGGTGGTCTTTTGGTAATCTGTAGACAAGGTAAGTTGCATATGTTGTTTCAAAAGATAGTAGTTGGCTTCTGATTTCGCTCTCAATATGAATAAACCAGTTACACTCCAAGGCTTCTCCAAATCTGAAAAATTATCATAAGGGTAAATTAAAGAAATGCTAGCTAGTAATGCTAGAAATTGAGCTTGTTATAGGGTAAGTTATGTTTTCTGGCATCATTTGTAATGTAAGCTTCAAGAAAACCTCCGGTCGAACATTGTTGTCTTTTAAAAAGAATTTGAATAGCATATTAACTCCTAAATATATAGTACCGTATGTTTTAAAAACATTATCTACACCTAGCTATGGATCATGCAAAAGATTTCAGAAATTACATAATTCACGCATGGCGCACAGATTTGCAAAATAGATAGAGATTTATACAAGACCACTGGAGGAAGATATAAAAGAACCTTGATTCAGATAAAGAGAAAGGATCACGATTACGACATAAACCAGCCGCTCTTGCTGACATCATATGACATTTCTTCCCATTTTCGTCAAGAGAAAACCACTATCAATTAAACAATAATATAGATATGTAAGTACTTGTTTAACAATTCAATAATGCTTCCCTTTGAACCAGGTGTTTCAGGCTCTCCCTAAGAACTATATATAGGAAAATTTTACCTAAAACTCAGTAATAAAAGTAAAGAATCATTCCTATCAAAGTTACCATTTTATTTCCACCGTCGATTAAGAGCCCTTTGCGAATAACTGAGTACACTTCCTTCTTCGTTATTGTCTTATGCGCTCTATTTGTTGACAATCTCATTATGTCTTTATAATCACTTGGTAACATTTCTTCCCAATTTGCATCTGAATCTAATATCTCTGCAGGTTGCTTCTCATCTATATGTTCCACCTGTAAGTAGAAGAACATAACCATCTTATGTACTATCATTATACTTGTGGTTGACTTATTCTCCAAGAAAGTTCAAAGACACTAGAAATTAATAAGGGATATTAGTTAATATTGAACAATTGAACTTTTATGTGTCAACTTACTTCTTCCAAGGGCCAAAACTCTATGCCTTCTAAAGTTATGAATTCATCCAAGTCCCCAAACAGGATCTCATTGTCAGCAATAGTGTGGTCGCTAGTAAACCGATACAATTCACACATCCACCATCTATCATCTCTCTTATACGCAAGGTGTGAAGTTAAATATTCCGTTTCCCCTTGTAATTTGTATTTGAGGTATGTCAAATGGCATTTTCCCTTCACCTTCCCGGATTTAAATTTGAACACAAGGTTCACCCTGTATGTGATTCCTGGTGACAAGTATTGCGTTTTTACACATGTTTTAACATCATCCTTAATTGCCGTTATGAAGGTTGGTGCCCACAGCAAATCTGCATGAATAGTGGTTCATAATACTCATTGCTTTATATTTATCAAATTAATATTCTCAAAAGCTAGAAACCGTTGGGAGAAGAAGTCACCTTGAATTATATTCTGACGACCATTCACCCTTGAACTCTGAATCCAAACATTCTGCAAAAGATATCATTTGATAATGTTCCTCTTTCTTGTTCAATGAAAACCACTGACCATTAAACACGTTCAAGTTAGTTTCCATTATATATTAATATGATTTTTGATTGTTTGCAACAAAATATTCGTTTGAGCCACGCTAGGATTTCGTTGATAATTAAAGGTCCGTCTACTATGTTCCGATTTGCCACGAACACCATTTGAGTTTCTGAAATGATTGGCTCAATAACAAGTTTCATACGATTAGCGAGAACCTTCGATATGACTTTGTTGATGCACCCCAAAAGGCAAATGGGCCGAAATTCACTAAAATTTTGTGGATCTTGAAGTTTAGGGATCAAACAAAAGAAGGCAGAATAACAACATTTACTTAGTCTCCCCTCACTGGGTTCTAATCTTGTTAGTAACAAATTCTTTTTGTTCTTTTAATTTAAATTTGCTTTTGTGGTTTTTTTAGTGTCTGCTTACTAATGGTGTTTATGCTGTTGAGTTTAGATTTCCATTTAGATTCGTTAAAGTTCGGAAGGACCTCCTTCTTGTAATGTGTGTTTCAATCATATTTCCTTTTATAGCGTTTATATGTATTGAGATTGATTTTATGTTTGCTATCTAGGTTAAGATATAAATTATTTTCTTTTTTCTTTTACTTTTAATTTTACTTTGTGATATATATTTTTTCATTTCGGGTTATTAAATTTGTTTATACCATTAAGCCTAGATTTCTTTTTAAATTGCTTTAAAGATCGAATGGAACTCCCTCATGTAACTTAAGTTTCAATCATATATATATATATGATTAATGTTTTATATGTTTTTATTTAAGTTTATATAAACTATCTGCTTTGAGATATATATATATATGATTAATGTTTTATATGTTTTTATTTAAGTTTTGTTCGTGTTATGGGAAATGGTGAAGACACTAAATTTTGGGAAGACATTTGGGTTGGGAATGAGTGCTTGGCGCGGAAGTTTCCAAGACTTTATGCTCTTGAAAACTACAAAGATTGCAAGGTTGCGGATCGATTTGTTGGCTCTTCGTGGACTTGGGATTGGAGACGCAATATTCGCGGTGGTATTGAGGAACACCAACTTGGATGCATCGAGGCGCTTTTGGGATTGTTTTCTACTTCTAATTCTTGTGACGGTTGGACTTGGAACTTAGACGGTAATAATTCTTTTGAAGTGAAACATGTTAGAAAATTTATAGAAAAGAGTTCGTTGCCGGGTAATAATGTGAAGACTCGTTGGAATAAAAGCGTGCCGAAGAAAATTAATATTTTTATTTGGAAGCTCCGTCGAAATAGACTCGCTACTAGGTGCAACTTATTGGAAAAAGAAATTATGTTGGCGGACTACAGTTGCGTTTTTTGTGACTCGCGACTGGAAACCATGGAACATTTGTTTAGAGATTGTTCGTTTATAAGGAACGTTTGGATCAAAGTGTCAGCTTGGCTTCAATTGGATTTAGATGTGAATGGTACTCCAGATCATATTCTTAATAATTTGGATGGCTGTAACTATAATAAGAAGAAGAAGGTCCTTCTTGATGGCATTTTTTCTAACATTTGGTGGTCGGTGTGGAAACGTCGTAATGACATTGTCCACAATGGTAATGATTTAGATAATTTTGATGTATTTGATTCCATTGTTAGGATCTCGTATCAATGGTTATCTTCTAGGAATAAACTTTTTATTATGTCTTCGAGCAATTGGCTTGAAAACCCTCTTTTGTATTTGTAATTGTTGCTTGTTCGGTTAGGTTTTTCTAACCGGCTCGCTTGTTTTTATAGTATCTTTGCTGTTCAAAAAAAAAAACCAAAGGTATCAAATTTTCTTAAAATTTTATTTTATGTACTTGCGATATTGTTGTTGCAACATGTGGCTAGATAAACCACTAGTTTTTATATATTCAACGTTAAAGTTAAGTCGAACGCAATATTTATTTTTTGTTTTTATCCAAGGAAAAACTTTTCTTTTACTTCTTATATCAGCGAAACAAATTTAATAAAAGAAAACAAATTTAATAAAAGAGCTAGTGGTATAACATATATATATATATATTTGTTTACCATACTTTACTTCCAATGTATTCTTTTTTGTCTTTCTATGGAACTAATAGGAACACTAAAACTTTCTTTTGTCTTTCCCAGAACAATAAAATAGTTATAAGCACAACAGATTTAGCCAAGAAGTTAATGGTGTAATGTGTACAGTCGTGTAACATAACTTTTAGGTCATAGACACATACTTTGAGCTTTTGACTTGAAATTTTAACGTAGTTTTTTGTTTTTGTTTTTATTTTTGTTTTTGTCTTTCTTTGGAACTAGTAGGGATACAAACATTTTTTTGTTCTTTCGCGGAACTGTAAAATAGTTCCAAACATAACAAATTTAGCACCGGAGTTGATGGTGTAATTAGTATAATCGTGTAACATATAACTTTTAATATTTAGGTCGGCTCAATACTTTGAGTGTTTGGTTTCTAACTTTAACATCGCTAGACATTCTTTTGTATTTTCTTTTTCTTTACGTTGCATTAAAAAAATATGATTGTTTTGTGTACTCACGTCATCCCACAGAAACACGTGAGTGCAAATCTAGTCACCTATATATAAAAATACAAAGTCTTATTTTATCCTTTTGTGGATCTTTTTGTTTTTTTTACAAGTTGCAAATTGGCACGCGTTGTGCGCGTGGGCTCGTGTGTGTCTGTTGTTGAGTCGTTTGCTTTGTTTGTTTTTTGCTTGCGTGCGAGGCCATATTTATGTTTGTCGCTAGGTTGTTTCCTTTCTGCGTGCTTATTAGTACTTTTGAGCTAATGAACCGAAGTGCAAACATTTTTATATTTTTTATTTATTTAGTAGTTTTTACATTTTATATGGCGGATGTAATGTTTATTTCTTACATGTCTCTTTTATTTAACTTATTTAAATATTATCTTATTCTTTTTATTCATTTTAGCTTATTTATTATATATTTCTTTAATTAAAAAAATTTAACACAGGTTATGATTTTTAGTCTAGATATTCAACTCAAATATGTTTTTTATTTAATTACTGTTATTTATCTTTTTGAGTCTCTATATATTTCAAGGCCATGTTGTCATTTACTAATATAGATAAAAATATTTTTCATATATATATATATATATAATAATAATAATAATAATGAGATATATTTTATGTTACATGTTTTATTAATTTACGGTAATTTTCATTTATAATAATTTATGATAAACTTTTTGATTAATATTTTTAACTTCAATATTCATCTATAATTTATATTTGTTTTAGTTTGATTTGAAGATTTTTATTTTAACTAATCTTTGCACCTTACAATGTAATATCAATTAATTTTCTTTTCAATTTTCTTTTTGAATCTATTATTCTAAAATTTTTTAAAAAAGTTAAATATTATATGACAATATGCCTAATGAAATAGGTCGGTTTTATTGATTATAACCGATGAGTCTTTTCATATAACTTTTCAGAATTTTTAAACTAAATAAAAAATATTATCTGATGATATGCCTAATGAATTATCAAGAAAGTCTTTCTTGATTTATAAGAAATCACTTTTGCTAGCATGGATATAGATCGAGTAGAAGGAACCTGCAAGGCTGCAAACATATTTCATTTAACATGGACATGCTTGTGTAATTAAAAAAAATAAGCCACACAAAAAATAACAAAAAATAAATAGCAAAACGAAAGAAAAAAAATGTTGAAACCCTAGGCTCAGATTTTGATCATCACTGCCAATGATAAAAATTATCCCGTCTTTGTGCCGTTAAAAAAAAGCAAGAAAGCAAGAGACTTGTAAATTGTGCAGGGAGAGAAGTACATCCATCAAATAAGATGCTTTAACAACTTATACAAATGGCTTTAAGGGTTGCAAACTTAACTTTCAAATGTTTAAAACTCTAGGCTCAAATTTTCGATCATCACAACCACTGTTTGAGAAATCGTTTAGAACCCTAGGCTCAAAGCTTCAGATCATCATCATAGCCTCCATCAAACCAACCACATTGAAAGCTTACCCGACATAAGATCAGACCTGGTAAGATATAGTTTTTTTTAACGACAAATTTGGATCACTGACGGGGGCATTACCCACTCACCCGATCATCTCCAATCTCTCTATCAGGAGGAAACTCACCATAGGTGAGAAAACCTCATGGCCCAACCTGTACCCCCATTAATTTATTTTTTGTTACAAGTAGGACTTGAACACAAAACCTTCCCTTTATAATGTATTTGGGTACCTCCCCCTAACCAATTGGGCTAGGGATCATTGGTACCCGGTAAGATATAGTAAATCCAAACATTATATACAACATCACGGTACAAAGGGCTCTTCCTCTTGTTAATTGAGAAAAAGAGATCTGAGAGTACTCATTTGGATCAGATGTGCCAACGATTTTAAACACAAAACGGAGCGGCTCTTGTAAAGATGAGAGTTAAGAGAGATGGAGAGATCATCGGAAATGAAGCAAAGGCAATTATAGAAAGATTTGGGAGATATGGCCTCAACTTTTAATGATGGCCTACAACCACTTTACTTTACATACCTCTTAGACAGCAGCTAGCGTCAGAAGCAATAAAAGGTGGAGAGTGGGTCATGCTTTTGAAAAAAGTGAAGTACTCCAAGGTCTCTGTGTCGTTTAAAAAAAAGCAAGGAAGTAAGAGACTTGTAAATTATGTAAGGAGAGAAGTACACCCATCAAACAAGACGCTTTAACTGCTTGTACAAAAGGCTTCAAGGATTGCAAACTCAACTTCCAAATGTTTGTATTTAAAATTTAAAATTAGGTAAATATGTATCAACCTTTACTTTAATTTATTGAAAAGAGCATACAAGATATATATATATAGTACAACAAGATCGTAAAAGATAAGACTAAGTACTAGTTTAACTATAACTGAAATTCAAATGCCTCAAATTATTCGGATAATTGAAATCCGTCTCAATATTTATATGGGTCTAAACTCAATGCCTTTAACAATAAAATCTTTTAACCAACCGTACTCATGTCTCTTTGCGTAAATGTATCTAAGAATTGTTTCAGTAGTAGCAGCCGTCGATTGGAATTCCCAAAATTGTACTTCCATCCAACCATCGTTCCTCTGTCGTGGAAGGCCTTTCATATTTAGCCTATTAGCTGGGTTGTGGGTATTTTGATCCTCCTCAAATCTAATGACTTCGGTTTGAGGACTTAATAAATAGATAAACCAATAGCATTTTGAATCCGAATCTTGTTCATCATAATAGTGCACCTCAAAAGGAGCGTTATATTTGGATTGGTCTTTTGGCAATTTATAGACAAGGTAAATTGCATATGTTGTTTCAGACGAAAGTAGATCCGGGCTGAGTATTCTGATGCACATTGAAAGAGTGAAATCAAAAACATCATCATCACACCTCATGACATTTCCAAATCTGAAAAAAATTAGAAAATCATCTTATAAGTAAAAAAATAAGAAAACCAATAAGATAGACATTTCTACAAGTAAATATATATAAAAGAACGTACCTTGATTCTGGTAAAGGAAGCACACTCCATTTGTCGTTGTCATACCGGACAAATACGGAATCAGCCGGTAGCATGTGACATTTCTTTCCGTTTTTGTCTAGAGAAAACCACTATCAAATCAAACAAATAATATAGATACGTAATTAGTATTTGTTTACCAGTTCACTAATCATCCCATTGAAACGGTTGAACCATGCATGTTCATATATAGATCAGCTCCATATATAACAACTACGTACATATATAAGAATGAATGGACTTGAAACTCGGTACGTAATTCGAAGTAAAGAATCATTCCTATATATATATCAAAGTTACATACGTACCATTGTACCATCAGCAATTAAGAACCCGTTGCGAAGAATGGCGTAAGCTTCCTTCTTCGTTGTCCATTGCATGGGATTTGTTGACCATGCAATTAAGCCTTCATAATCATTTGGCATGTTTTCTTCCCAATTTGCATCTGAATCTGAATCCGAATCTGAATCTAATATTTCTCGTCTTACGTCTTCCACAGGCAAAAACTCGATGCCTTCTGCTACTATGTATTCATCATCACCAACATCATAACTGGAGCTCTCAAAGTAAATCTGAAGATCAACATAGGTGCCGTAACTAGTAAACTGATACAATTCACACGACCAAAATCCATCTTCTCTCTCACACGCGAGGCATGCATAAGACTCTAAGTAATCACATTGTGATAATCCATGACGGATGCCAACGACTGTATAATATTCGTGATCTTCTGTCGCTATCTTCTGAATTGGATGCAAAAACCTGAAGACAAGGTTCACCGTGTATGTTATCCCAGGCGACAAGAATCGAGCTTGTACACGTGTTTTGATGACACTCTGAATAGGAATACCAAAGGTGCCCCCAACAAATCTGCATGAGTAGTACATAGCAAAGAATATATATATATAAACCCTAATTTGGACTGATCAAAAACTTTCAAATGTTAGAAAGGGAAGATGAGTACGTAGTCACCTTGAATTATTATATTCACTCTGATACTCGCTCTGGTACTCACTCTGACGTTTACGTTGATCTATCGACCGATCAACAAAATTAAAATCCACACAATCCATAAAAGATCTCATTTCACAGTGTTCTCCCTTCTTGTTTATCGAAAACCACTATTTATTAATTAAACAAATAATTCAAGTTAATTAGTTCAGAATAAATATGATTTATGATCAGCTATTGTATACAACAAAATGTTAATCTCAACCAAATATATGAATATTAAAAATATATTTCATGCATAATCAAGAAATATATATATATATATATATATATATATATATATATATATATATATTATGGTAAAAGATCCGTGTAGACCCCTTATTTTTTGTAGACCCCGTATACCCCTTATAAAACTCAATAAAACTCATTAAAACTCAATAAAAATAAAATCAGTTTTGTTAATTTAGTTTTTTTTATTTGCGATAAGCTTTTAAGAACAAAAAAAGACAATTAAAAAAAAAGAAAAACGAAAAACATTAAAAATTAAACATTTTAAGACAATGAGTTTAAAACTCAATAAACTCAATAAAACTCAGTGTTGCGTTTAAAACTCATTGTCTTAAAATGTTCGATTTTTAATGTTTTTTGTTTATTTATTTATTTATTTATTTATTTGGTTATTAAAAGCTTATCGTAATAAGAAAAACCAAATTTACAACACTGAGTTTTATTGAGTTTTATAGGGGTCTACGGGGTCTACAAAATTTAAGGGTCTACACGGAACCCTTCCCTATATATTATATATATATATATAGTGAAAAGTTCATTGTAGACACCCCCATAAATGTAGACAGGTAGACACCCCTTTTCACCATTAGATCTTTTGATCTAATGGTTGTGATTAATTTCTTTTTTTTTCTTTTTTTTCTTTTTTACACTTTTCAAACAATTTCGCATGTGAAAAAAAACAATTTCTTTTTTTTTCTTTTTTTTCTTTTTTTTAATTTTATTTTATTATTTTTTTTTTTCAAAAATATCACATGTGAAAAAAAAAATTTGTAGACACTTTCGCATGTGAAATAGCTATTTTCAAATGTGAAATTGTTTGAAAAGTGTGAAAAAAGAAAAAAAAGATTAATCACAACCATTAGATCAAGAGATCTAATGGTGAAAAAAGGTGTCTACCTGTCTACACTTATGGGGGTGTCTACAATGAACCTCACCCTATATATATATATATATATATATATATATATATATATATATAGGGAGATGATCATTTGAGAACCAATTGGGTTTGAGAACTTTTGAGAACCATTCTGAACCACATGTTATATATAAGGAAATCCCCCCAATGAATTTGAATGCTTCCCCTCATGAATTTGTATGCTTCCTCCCTGAAAATTAGTGGCTCACAATGGTTCTTATAAGTTCTTAAAGAAAAAAGTTCTCATTTGAACCTAACCATATATATATATATATATATATATATATATATATATATATAGGGAGAGGATCATTTGAGAACTAATTGGGTTTGAGAACTAAAAAGAACTAATCTTAGCCACTAGTTTATATATATGGAAACCCCCCCCCCCCCCCCCATGAATTTGAATGCCTCCCCCTTGAAAATTAGTGGGCCAAATTGGTTCTCAAAAGTTCTTAAAGAAAAAAGTTCTCATTTGAACCTAACCATATATATATATATATATATATATATATATATATATATATATATATTCATGTTAGGCATTAGATCAAATAAAATATCACAGCCTAAGTGTAGACAGAGATCTATATATGGTGGGTGCATTATGCCATTATGGTGTTGTGTTTGTGGCATTAGAAGAGTTACTGGCCAAGTATAGATAACTGCCATTCTATAAATAAAAGAATCAAAACAGAGGATTATAAATTAATAGACATAGTAGCTAATTACCGTTTTGCCTTTGTTCAAGAAGAACCCTTTGGAAATCAATTCACCATTGGAACGGTAGTTCATGTTGCAAATCTTAAACCCTTCGGACTTCAAAATATTTTGCAGTGCCGCCTCAAGTTCTACCACAACCTCAGCCATCTTTGGCCGATCTTCACGAGATACCTCCAGACATCGATACGCAATGTCTGAAAATATTTCTAAAGCCCTCTGACCTAGTGGTTGAATGGCTGGATTTTTAAAGATGATATCATCTAACTTCTTTTGTTTATAACTTTCAATCCACCAGGGAACTAACTTCTGCAAAACATGACCATTGCTATATGTATGGCATAATGTCCCACATAAAACTTCGAACAATACCACACCAAAAGAGTATACGTCCGATTCTTTAGTAAGGGTGTTCGTCGTCGCATACTCCGGATCACAGTATCCAGGGGTACCTGCTGCATTGGTGATTATAACTGAATGCTGCTCATTAGCGGGGCCCTTTATTGATAATCCGAAATCAGCAACTTTAGCATTCCATTGCTCATCAAGTAGGATGTTGGCGCTTTTTACATCACAATGGATAAGTCGTTGGTGTGTCTCCCTTGGATCATGAAGGTAGCTTAAGCCCTCTGCGGCATCAATGCATATCTTCAGACGTTGTATCCACGTGAGATTATCTGAATTTAAATGGCGGTCAAGGCTTCCACGAGATGCATGCTCGTACACCAAGATCATCTCAGGCACTTCACAACAAAATCCTAGAAGAGAGATAAGATTTGCATGCTTGTAATTGGAAAGCGTCGTGATCTCCTTCAAGAACTCCGGTAGTCCTTGTCCAAACTTCGGATCTAGACGCTTAATAGCAACCATGCTTCGGCCCTTATTGTGAGACATTTCTCCTTTATAAACTTTTCCAAAACCACCGCCTCCGATACAGTTCTTCTGATCGTCAAAGTTGTTGGTGGCTGATATTATCTCTTCTAGTTGGATTTTAAGATGTTGATACGGAAGCAAGGTTTTCTGCAAGTATGCATCCATATTTGTTGATCAAATAGTAAGTATAAAATTCAAATGAAGGGTTCCAAGCAATTGCAAGTGCAAAGCTTGACCGGATATGTGTAAAAAACCAACACAAAAAGTAGGTGTTTGTAAACTCTTAGTGAAAGATGGTTAAGAATGAAGGACACAAAAAAGATTAATCTGTTGTGACTAGTTCAACGAAAAGCAATGTCTTTATATAGGGTTAAGAGAGTAGAGAAATTAGGAATATATTACACCACGTCCATAATTACATTTTATTAATTAAAAATAAAACAGAGTTAAGTACAACAATTGATTAACATATATAGTCAAAAACTCCGTCAAGATGTTCAGCCAGATCATATATTTGATAAATAAAAAAAGTTATTTTGGCATTAAGGATCACTATAGGTGAGAAAACCCCCTGGCCCAACTTGTAACCCACATTTATTTATTTTTTGTTACAAGTGGGACTTGAACCCAGGACCTCCCATTTATAATGTCTTGGGCACCTCCCTCTAGCAAATTGGGCTAGAGATCATTGGTGACATTTAACTAGTATTTCTGGCAATCTCATGTGCAAGAACCTAAAAGAAGATATAAATACTAACTTACCTGATGAAGTAATTAATGATGTGATGGCCAAAGTCAGACCTCTCATGTGTGCACCTGCATCCCATGTGTTGTCCATAAAAATATTAATGTCAACGGTTCCAGCTCATAAGACAATTAATATTAGACATTAAGTAATTGCAAACAATATATGTTATAGCTTGAGGCATGTCATAGTTGCTTCATTTTGGATAACCTTTACTTGGATTTCGTTGTGGAACGAATTGAAAAAGTGATTGCAGGAATCCATTACAAAAGGTTTGTTTACATGAGATTCTTCTTTACTGGAACTGTTGTTCTGCAGAAATTAATTAAGTTACTTTAATAAATAAGAGCATAAATTACCCAAAAGCAATATATGGTAGAAGTGATGATAATAGCTGAAATATACAGTGTGGGAGGTTATCAAAAGCAATATATGGTTGGATGATTGGATTCTTAAAAATGATATCATATAAGTTCTTTTGTTTATAGCTTTCAATCCACGTGGGCACTAAGTTTTGCGAAACACGGCCATTGCTAAATGTACAACATAAGGTCCCACACAAAACTTCAAACAAGACCACACCAAAAGAGTACACGTCTGACTCTTTTGTTAGGGTGTGTGTCATCACATACTGCGGATCACAGTACCCACGTGTACCTGATGCGAGTGTGACAATAATGGATTGGTGCTCATTAGCTGACCCCATTATTGATAATCCGAAGTCAGAAACTTTCGCCTTCCATTGGTCATCAAGAAGGATGTTGGCACTTTTAATATCACAATGTATAAGTCTTTGGTGTGCCTCCCTTGGATCATGGAGGTAGCTTATTCCCCTTGCGGCATCAATACATATCTTTAGGCGTTGTGTCCACGTGAGATGAGATGAATTCAAATAGCGGTCAAGGCTTCCACGAGATGCATGCTCGTACACCAAGATCATCTCACTCCCTTCACAACAAAATCCTAGAAGAGAGATAAGATTTGCATGCTTGTAATTGGAAAGCATGGTGATCTCCTTCAAGAACTCTGGTATTCCTTGTCCACCCCTCGAATCCAGACGCTTAATAGCGACCATGCTCCGGCCCTCCGAGTGAGACACTTCTCCTTTATAAACTTTCCCAAAACCACCAACTCCAATACGATTATTCTGATCGTCGAAGTTATTAGTGGCTGAAGTTATCTCTTCCAGTTGGATTTTAAGACGTTGATATGTAAGCAAGAATGTCTGCAAGACTGCATCCATATTTGCGGACCAACTAGTGAGTGTTAAATTCAAATCAAGGGTTCCAAGCAAATTGCAAGAGCACACCTTGACGAGATATACACAAACTGTGTTTGTAATCTTTCTAAATAAATCAAAGAACTGAAAGTTAGTTAAGAATGAAGGAACCAAGATTAATTTGCTGTGACTAGTTCAACGAAAAGCTAGCAATGCCTCTATATAGGGTTAGAGAGGCCATAAATTAGCAAGGAATATATTACACCACTTCAATAATTAAATTTTATTAATTAAAAAATAAAATACAATTGAGTATACTAAGTGATTAACATAGTCAAAACACTACAATTAAGAAGTTATTTCATTCCAGCTTAATATTATAGACAAAACAATCGGTGGCCTAGTGGGTGGTTATCAAGTCTCTTTAGTTAGACCTTATCTAGGCATTAAATTAGATGCTGACACTTTAACCACTATTTCAGACAATCTCATGTGCAAGAACCTGAAAGAAGATAGGATGTGATGGCCAAAGTCAACCCTCTCATGTGTGCACCAGGTCACATGTTAAGTTGTATAAACAAATATTATGTTCAAGTTGTTATAGCTACAAAAAAGGGATGTTAGTGGTTATCATGTCTCTTTAAATGACGTTAGACACTAAATAATTGAAGACATGAATGCTATTGCTTTTATTTGAGCATTATCAAAACTAGCTTCCACCGTTAGCTTACTTGTATTTTAATGCTAGCTAGCTTCAAAATTTAACTTCTGTTTTGACCCATATTTTACTGCTCTGGAACTTTTCTGCACAAATTGTTAAAAATCTTTTAAGCCAAACTGTTAAAACGATTTGATTAATGGTTACCAAGTTATTGGCAACTAAAGACAAAATCAACCTAATAGATGAGTGTTTAACAACTGGAGAGAATACTTCCTGGTAATCTATTCCTTCTCTTTGTGTATATCCCTTGGCTACAAGCCTAGCTTTGTATCTTGGCTTTCCTATCACACCACTATCTTTAGTTTTGTATAACCACTTATAGGCTATAACCTTTTTATCCCTTGGTTTATTCACCAAAACCCAAGTGTTGTTCTGCTTAAGAGAACTCACCTCCTCTTTCATAGCATCTATCCACTGATCCTTATGAGAACAAGGTATTGCATCCTCATAGGATAAAGGCTCATGAACACACTCTTCTTCTGCAGCCAAGAACACAAAAGCAGAAAGATTCTCATCCCTAAATCTAATAGGCTTAGTGATACTTCTTCTTCCTCTATCCTTTATGAGCTGATAGTCCCTAACCGATTGTCTATTCCCCTGAACCTGTTCATTTTGACTTGATTCAACCTCACTAGTATCACTAACATCAGGGCTTATATGCCTATTGATTTGCTCCACCTCAATGTCAACCTTATCACTATCACCAACCTCTGCAGCCTGCCTATTTGATGAACCTACTTGATCACCTATTAAATCTTTGTACATAACTGACTCCCTGCAGGTTACATCTCTACTTAAAAACACCTTTGGACCTCCATCTTCTAACCTCCAAAGCCTATATCCCTTAACACCTTCTCAGGGTATCCAAAAAACACACTCTTAATAGCCCTGGCTTCTAACTTTCCCTGTTTCAAATGTGCATATACCAGTGATCCAAATACCCTTATATCATTGTACTCAGGAGTTCTACCAGTCCACAACTCCATAGGAGTTTTCATGTTAAGAGCTGCTGATGGACTTCTATTTATCAAATATGCTGCAGTGGTGACAGCTTCTCCCCAAAATTTCTTTGGGAGCCAGGAACTTATTAACATGCATCTAACTCTATCCAGCAGTGTCCTTTTCATCCTTTCTATGATCTCATTCTGTTGTGGGGTCCCTGGGACAGTGAGATGAGCAATTCCTCTAGACTTACAATAAGAATCAAATTCCTTATTGCAAAATTCTAGCCCATTGTCTGTTCTTAGTTTCTTAACTATCTTTCATGTTTGAGTCTCAACTAATATTACCCATTCCTTAAATCTTTTGTAAGCCTCATTCTTGTGTCTAAGTGTATAAACCCAAATTCTCCTGGAGTGATCATCCATAATTGATATAAAATATCTAGCTCCTCCTAAAGTTTCAGTCTTAGAAGGGCCCCATAGATCAGAGTGAATGTACTCAAGCACTCCCTCTGATCTATGACTACTCCTAGCAAACTTGATCCTATGGGCTTTACCAAGAACACAATGCTCACAGAATAGATGATCTACATCACCTAACTCAGGTAATAAACCTTGTTTCTTCAACTCACCTAGACCTTTCCCACTAATATGCCCCAACCTGTTATGCCACAACATAGTCTCATTCACACTGCTATCTTGAGTTATAGCACTTACCAAACAGTTCACTTCACCATCTAAAAAATATATTATTCTTACCCCTTGTACCAGTAAGTAATACCATGGATCCCCTAATAACCTTAGCCCTACCTTGCTTAAGACTAACACTGCAACCCTCATCTTCTAAGGTACCTAAAGAAATTAAATTCCGGGTTAGCATAGGGACATACCTCACATTATGCAACTCCATTAAAGATCCATTTCCAAGTTTCAAGGTCAAATTACCAGTCCCTTGAATTCTACATTCTCTGTTGTCTCCCAACTTGACTGTTCCCATATCTTGAACCTTCAGATTCTTGAAATAACTCTTGTGAGGAGTCATGTGAAAAGAGCATCCTGAATCCATAATCCAATCAGCTCCACCTTGGTTCTGATCCACTACTAGCACATCCAGGGATTCATATCCTTCAGAACCTGTGTCATAACTTGAGTTCTTGAAACTGTTTCCTTGGTCACTTCTTCTTTTCTTGTACTCAGGGAAATCCCTTTTGAGGTGTTTATCAGAATTACAAATATAACACCTTAATTTTTCCCTGAACTTAGACTTGTGCTCGCTATTAAATCTCTTCTTTTGCACCTTTTGATCTTGCTGTTTACCTTTGACAAATAAGCCTTCACTGGCTTCTTCCCTTTCATAATTCCTCTTCTTCAACTCTTTTGAGTTAATTGCAGTCAGAACTTCTTCCATTGACAATTCATCTCTCCCATACATCAGAGTTTCAACAAAATGCTCATAAGAGCTTGGTAAGGAGGTCAGAAATAGTATTGCCTGATCCTCATCATCGATCTTGACCTCTATATTTTCAAGATCGATTATTACCTTGTTGAAGTCGTCTGTATGGTCTTCAATGGACTTCCCTGCTGGCATACTGAAGGTATACAGTCTTTTCTTCAGGTAGAGGCGATTTGCTAGGGATTTGGTCATGTATAATGACTCTAATTTTAACTAGGTCGCCGCAGCAGTAGTCTCTCTACCTACCTCCCTCAAGACTTTGTCTCCGAGATTGAGTACAATAGCCGTGTGAGCCTTATCCAAGATCTCTTGCCAATCATCGTCCTCCATATCTTCAGGTCTCCCGGGTTCCTCCAATAGCGCATCAGATGTACCTTGGTAAACAAGAAGTGCCCGCATCTTAACACGCCATAACCCAAAGTCGTTCTTCCCTGTAAACTTTTTAATGTCGAATTTCGCATTTTCAGACACCATCGTTGATTCTTCAATTCCAGAGATCGACAAGCTTCGATCCCTAATTTGAGCCACAACCGGGCTCTGATACCAAATGTGAGGAAATCAATCGAACGAATACGAAATTGATGAAGAGAACATCATTGATTACAAATGAATTACAAAGAAAATGGATTGAACAACAAGATGTTTCTGATTACAAACACACAGCTACTTATACACACTTGAAGAACCTAACTTCTCTTAACAAACCTAACGGCTAATTAATAACAAACTTTAACGAAGATTAAAGCTAATCAACACAGGCACCCCTTCAAGTTCTAGAAATGACAATTAACCCCCTGTAAATTTGAAAACCAAAATTTTCTTGTTTAATCTCCACAAGAGCATTAATCAAAGACTTCTCTGGTGCGTGGTTTGACACTTGGTGGCCCTTGTTGTTTTTCAAGATGCTTGCATGTGTTATGCTTCCGTTTTACAATTGGATGTTTCGAACCAGTTGTTTGCATTTGTCGATTAGTTCTTTGTCAAATTGTGTGCATTTTATTTTTTTACACACTAGCCAATGACTCGAGTAAATACCCGACATTATAATATAAAAAATATGAAATGAAATATAATATAAAAAAAAATTGAAATGAAAATTTAATGGAATAATACACAATATTAAAAAGGGAATAAATATTAAATAAAAGTAAACTTACAAATTAAAAAAGAGAGAGAGACTTAAAAGATAATCTGTTGTTCTGTTACATCTCTTTGTCGACCATCTAAATCTGAATTAAGATTTTGAAATATTTTTTTGTTCTTCGCTCTTGATAAAGCAACGTATAACTGTCAATGGGAGAATACCGGATTTTTTTAAAAATAATTCAACTCTGAAAAAGATTGACCTTGACTTTTGTTTATAGTCATTACAAAAAATCTGAAGTCTTCAATTCTTTCAACTTTATTTTATTAAATTCACATCTTAAAGTTTGAAAATTTTCTTTTACACAATATGTGTCATGTATTAGACTAGGTTATATATTGTACATACTACATTAACTATGGGACTAAACCTCGTGAATATTTGTAATTATAAGCCAGTCGGAAATCCATGTGATGTTGCTGTAGAGCTCTGGAGATGGAAACGGCATCCAACCGCCGTACCACATATCGGAATCGCCCAGGGGACGGAAACGGCAACCGAAACGGCTGCGAAACGTTTCCACGACGCTTTCTTGATTTTGGGGACGCCTCTTGACCGTTTCCAAAAAGTCAAGGGGTTGCTTCTAATCTCATTTGGGGACGGTTTTTAAAGGTTTCCAGTACTCCAGGGACTGATCGATCTTGTAAGTTTCTTGGTCGCTAAACGGGAGTAGGCTGAGAACGAGTGACAAAAACTTGGCTTGCACGAGACCCGGGTTTTCGGAGCTGCGTTCGTGTCCGTAGGCGTGCGGGCATCGCATTGCTTTCAAGGGATTTCAACCAATCTGCACCCCCCCTGCGCGCGCGGGTAGATGCCGGAATAAAACATAACATAAGAACTTAATATCTCATAAATGTTTATATAAAAACTAACCAATGTGGGACAAGTTAAATGTACGAATTTTAAAGTTTAAATTGGTCGTATTTTGAGGTTTGTGTTACATTATCTATAGCATATATTTATTTTTTATATTTATTTATTGTCGTACCCATCCCGTACCCGTATCTTGGATTTTTGAGTTTTGCCGTTTCCCGTTCCCGTACCGGTACCCGTTTCCCGTTCCCGTACTAGTACCCATGCATCATAGCTGTAGATACAATTTATTAAGCGATACTCGTTTCTATATATGAAAGAAAATTTATCGAATTTGGCTTATTATTTACTTACTTATAGTAATATCATTAAATGTTAATGATCATTAAATATGTTGTTTAATTATTTATTTCCTATTTGTAGAGGCTAGATTATGAGGCTTGTAATATTAAATAAGTTGGGCTGGGCTTAGAGGGTTTCATTAGAATAGTAGGCTAGTTTTATTATGTTTAGGCTAGTTTACTATTAGATTGGGCATGGGCTTGGGTTTATGATTGGGCTTATTGGGTTTATGATTAGCCCATTAGGTTGTAAGAGGTGGTATAAATACCACCTCATGTTTATGATCATGTAAGCTTTTGAGGTTGCCATTGACGATTTCTTCATACTCTTGGGTGTTCACGACCGGTTTCTTCAAGCTTCAAATAGTAGTTGTTCTTCATTCAAGACTTGATCTTTATCAAAGATCTAGTCTCTTCTTCTACTATTTTCTTGAATCGATCTCTCACGAGGATTCCGCACTCGTGTTTGATTAGTATATCGTGTGTTTGGGAGTTTTCCGGACCTACAATTGGTATCAGAGCCAAGAAACAAGTGTTTCGAGGTTCTCACGATATAGATTCAAGAGTTTTCTGGGTTTGTGTTCGAGTTTTGTTGAAGATTCGAAGGTTTTTGGTGATTACGACATTTGCAGCTGCTGTTCTTCGAGTTTCTGGGTGTTTACGATAGCTTTTTCTGGGTTTTCTGGGTGTTTACGACATTAGCTGTTGAAGATCTTCATCATCAGCGCGTTTGCGACATCAAGATCCCATTTTTAAGGTGTTTACGACTCGGAAACAAGTGTTTACGAGTGTACTTGCGTATCGTAATCGTGTTTACGATTTGGTTGGATCGGATTCAACGTTTACGACATTTTCTGATCGGGAACAGGTGTTTACGACTCGGGGATCGTAATCATTCAATCGTAATCGAGTTTACGACTGGAGGGATCGGAATCGGAGTTTACGACCGAAGGCAATCGGACTCGTGTTTACGTTCTGTGTTTACGAACTAGAGGTGTTTACGATCGGAAACAGGGTTTACGATCGGAATCTAGTTTGCGGCAAAAAGTTAGTTTTTCTCACTTTCACGGAAACGGGCGTAACTTTTGACTCGTTTGGAGTTAGAAGCTCAAATTTGAACACGACGTTCGTGACATCAAGCCCCAGAATCACCCCAGACTAACGTCCAGGGGAGCTCGTTTCGACCCCCAAATTCCACTCCGAAGGCCTCCGTTTTTCAGTTTTAAGTTTTTGACACTATTCTTTGAATAGTACTTTTGCCGATTTTGCCGTTTTTGCCGATTTTCAAGATTTTCAGAAGTTGCATACCTAAAGAAAGAAAATGAGTTCAGTGGTTGAAGAAAAGAATATATTTGAGGACGAAGATGCTGAGATATGCCCCAATCCTACTTGTGCTCGGATAATTCCTGAACTTAAAGAAATGTGTAGAAATTTTCAGTCAGAATTGTTTGAGACAAAGTGCGAGAAGAGTTCCTTTAAGGGTAGATGGCAAAAGTATGAAGAGAAGGTAAAAGCTCAGAAATTAGATATAGCAAAATATAGGAACCTTGCAACTGAGAACGCCTATCTGTATGACAACGCTAAATTAGAAATAGCTGAGCTAAGTAAGCAGATAGATGACCTGAAGCATAAGAACAATGAGATGCAGGTTAAGCTTGATATGAATCAAATGAGGAGCAAAAGAATGCTTGATGCTGGAAAGGAATTGTCACATGCTGTTGTGACTGGTCAAGTTGGGAAACACACACCTGGATTTGGATCAGAAAAGACTGATAAGGCCTTGGCTGCAAACAACATCATACCTCCACCAGTTCCCAGAGACATTATCGGAATACTTCTTAGTGAGGATCAAGTTGTACGAACCGAGTCTGATTATAAAGAAGCTGCTCCTCCTGTTGATAGTGTCTTGGTTGGAACTACACCATTGACACAAGAAGAAATTGATAATGAAGCAAATATGACTTATGGTGAAGGGAGGGTAAAGGATATATCAGAAAATGATGCTGAGTGCCGAGAATACAACAGGTGTCATAATTCCAAGTCTTATGAAGTTGGGGTAGAGTTGAAACCATACCCTAAAATTGAAACCCCATGCTTGAAAGTTGTTGACGAAGTCAAAAGGGAAAAGGTGATCTTGACGACACGGCCTGGGGGGAAGATCTTTATGACATCTGGATCTATGTTTGACCAAGAACCAGATGTTGGGTATGACTTACCATCCTTCTCCTCCAAGTTCAAGGGATTAACTGATGGAGTGGTCGGTGAAGCTAAAGTTGAGAAGCCAAAGATCACCATCAAGCATCCAAGTGTGAAGTCAACAACTGTGGTGAAGAATGAAAAACTCAAGGGAGTGGCTGTGTCTCCCATTTCTTCAGTTGGATCATGCAGTTGCTGTTGTAATTGCAAGGATGGTGCTTCAACATCAAAGAATCAAGGAAGCACAAAGATAGTAAAGACAGGTTCGACACAGGCTTCGACGAACCAGCAGAAAGTCAAATCTGAAGCAGCAGTCAAAGCAACGAAGCAGACACAAGGCAAACCAGCTCCATATCAGCCACCAAAGACAAATGGGTATACGTCTGACTTCTATCTAAAGAAGCAGACTTGCTTTAATTGTGGCATTGCTGGTCATATTGCTAGAAACTGTCTGTATCGCCCCTATGAACCCTATTATCCGAAAACTCAAAGGGTTTCATCTCAGGAGTCTGTGAAGTCTAAGCCAATGATGGTGCAAACACCTAAGGCAAGGAAGACTGTTGCTCCTAAGGTTAAACCCTCTGATCAACATTGGGGCGTTGCCAAAGCTGAAAGAAAATCTTCAAATCAAATCAACAGCTTTCCAAGTTACCAAAGTTTTCAGAAACAGGTGAAGAAACCTTTTTCAAAGCAATCAAAATTTGAAAAACCCATAGTTACCCCTCACAAGGTAACTAAAACTGTTTTAAAAAATGAATCTAAAACGAAGAAGGTTGAAATACCTAAAGTCACAGCTCCAAAGGTGACTAAAACAAAAACTGTTTTGAAAAATGAAACTAAAACGAAGAAGGTTGAAATACCTAAAGTCACAACTCCAAAAGTGACTAAAACAAATGTTAAATCACCTGGAATTTGGAAACCAAAAATCAAGACAGCTTCATCCCAACTTCCTGATTTTTCAAAGGGGATGTTCTTACAAGAAGTATCCTTTATTGATTCCTCAGGTGTACCCAGAAAAACAATGGCCTGGGTACCAATGGCTAACTAATCTCTCACTCTGTGCAGGAACAGTCAAGGAGGATTATCACTAACGGTTTTATTACTAATTTGTTTGTTGATAAGTGATTGTTCCAGGCACAGTTTAGGAGACGTATCTTCATGTCATGTCAAGTAATCTATACAATGGAAGGTATGTCTCTTTGAGAGGTAAAATGTCAAAATCAGCATGAAAGGTACTGTTCTTATCTTGGTTGTGTGAATGAAGCGGGAAATGGTGTTTTGAGTCAAACCAAATTTCCTAAAATGTTCACTTGGTGATTGATTGTTGAAGTGTTTGACTTCAAATGCAATGAAGTGTGCATGTCATGAAACCCAATTTACTAAATTTTTCAAATCAATACTTTGAAAGTTAGCTTGGCCAGATATCTTCAAAATTTTGTGTTTTGTTCTTTTAAGTGTGTTTGTGTGTTTTGTTTATTTGTTAAAAAAAAAAAAAAAAAAAAAAATGAAATGATGTTCACAAGATTGTGACATTAAAAATCAAAAAGCAAGGGGAAGAAATGTAAAGATGAAAAAAAAAATTGAAATTGACCCCTAAAAAATAGTGTGCTTTTCAATTTTTAATTGTTTCTTGTTTTTGAGAAGTTTAGGGGAAGTATAATGAATGACTGGGTTGGAGATGGCTGACACGCGTAAGGCGGAAGTGAAAGGCAAGCTCCACGGTGATATGCTCGGTAGGCTCGACCTAAACTTATGACCTCCAATGAAAGTGCAGTGAACTTAAAAGATATATATGTTTAGCTTCCCATCCTAGGTTGCATGGTTTAAAAGACTGAGTCCCGACAAAAACGGGTTGAGAGTGGTAATCATACCTAGTATTCACTCTCTCACACGCCATGTTTATGCTATCTTGACAACACCACAGAGCAAAAGAAAATAAAAAAAAAAGGAAAAAGAAAAAGAAAAGAAAAAGAAAATGAAAAAGAAAAGAGAATAAATAATCACTCAGTTGGTCTTCTTTGCGTGCTTAGCAGCCGACCTGATCACCAACTGATGGTTAATGAAATAAGTGGTAGTCATAACGGTGTTGCATGGTTCCTCAAGTTGGGGGTTTGTGAATCCTCAATAAACTCTGAGGTTGGGTAGGTTTTGCTGTGTACACTTGGGTGTGGGGACAATTAAACATGACGGTAATATTGTACCATATTAAGCATGACGCATTCGGTTGGGATTAAAGGGGTTTGAGTTTAAAGCGGACAAACATACCGGCAATCACCTGGACTAGTTGAGTAACTGAAGCTGAAAAGGGTTCCTCAGTCAGATTCATACGGTTTGATCCCTTGTAAACTTTCTCATGTTTGGTTTGGTAAGTATTTGTTTAGTTTTTATCTTTCGTGTGTGAGTCGTTAAGTTCTTTTTGGTGTGTTTTTGTCTTGGCCAGGTTGATTTGAGAAGTCAAAATATGTTTTTCAAGGGTTTTAATGCATGACAATATGCCCCCGACAGATCTTGCCAAATTTTTAGGGGAAGGAGTATGGGATAATAAGTATTATCCGAAGGGAACTCGAGGATGATACTTATTATCTAATGGAAAAGACTTCCTCCGTCAGATCTTGACAAATTTTTAGGGGAAGGAGAGGGGATAATAAGTATTATCCGAAGGGAACTCGAGGATGATACTTATTATCCGAAAAGACTTCCATAATACATAGTATCCGAAGGGAACTCGAGGATAATATGTATTATCTCAGGGGAAGTCCTTAGCTGAGGGGAAGTAATCAGCTAAGAGGAAGTCTTTAGAGGTCTTTGGGTTCAGGGGAAGTTTTATAGAAAACCCGTAATCTATATTAGGGTTTTTGGTTAAAATAATGTTAATTTGAATCAACTGAACAGATGATAATTACCTCCTAACCCAAAGACCAGTCATCACATGTCTGGTAGTGTATATTTTTTCAAATGTGTGTCAGACAGGTTGATGATAGAAAAGATGTTGCTGCTGCTCAAGTTAAAGAACCAACCGGACAAGATTTCCATCTGAAAAGCAACTGTTCAGGGGAAGTTGTTGGTATCTTTACAAATATCCAAAAGCTTCAAAAGTTTTTCAAAGAAAATGCTCACAAGTTTAGGGGAAGCTGAAGATTTCAAGTCAATCTTTGAAAAAGAAAGTGATGCAGAGAGCAGTCAGAGATCATAAAGTTTGAAGATCAACAATCAAGTTCTCCAAAGTTAGGAGGTTTTCAAAATTTACCCTCTAATTTTTGGAGATTCAAGACAGTTACCGAAGATTCAGCAAGAACCAGTGCTTTCAAAAGAAGCAAGTCAATGAGAGTCCTCCATTTCATTGCCTGTTCAATTCAAGAAGTTCGAGCTGCTGCTGATCAAGAGGAAGTCCCATGTGCCCATCATGAAACCCATTGAAGATTTCTGCGGAAAGAATCTTCATCAACATCTATGCCAGCCACTCAAGAAGAAGAAGTTCAAAGATCGAAGACATTTAATATCACAAGCCTAGGGGAAGATTGTAGAGGCTAGATTATGAGGCTTGTAATATTAAATAAGTTGGGCTGGGCTTAGAGGGTTTCATTAGAATAGTAGGCTAGTTTTATTATGTTTAGGCTAGTTTACTATTAGATTGGGCATGGGCTTGGGTTTATGATTGGGCTTATTGGGTTTATGATTAGCCCATTAGGTTGTAAGAGGTGGTATAAATACCACCTCATGTTTATGATCATGTAAGCTTTTGAGGTTGCCATTGACGATTTCTTCATACTCTTGGGTGTTCACGACCGGTTTCTTCAAGCTTCAAATAGTAGTTGTTCTTCATTCAAGACTTGATCTTTATCAAAGATCTAGTCTCTTCTTCTACTATTTTCTTGAATCGATCTCTCACGAGGATTCCGCACTCGTGTTTGATTAGTATATCGTGTGTTTGGGAGTTTTCCGGACCTACACTATTAAAAAATAATTTTCATTCTTTAGTTAAAGGACTATTTTACCCCTAAAACCCTTAATGTTTAAGTAATTGACAACTTTGACCTCCTTGTATGTATTATAACGTAATATAGATACTTTCTATCAATTAATGAGAAATGAAGGATCATTTCAGCCATTTAACTTTCACAATACTCCTCATATTCCATGCATCTTTGGAACGTGAGAGAGAAGGGTAGGAAGTCAGGCCCGAGACCGGTGATGAGCAGATGATTATGTTCATCCTTCTTGACTGGGTGACCGATGGCAGATAGATGGTCGCAGACCAGTTTGAACTCGCGTCCGTAATCAGCAACAGAGCGAGTGTCACGGACCACAGTGCGAAGGGAATCGCGCAGCAATTGAACCATTTCGACAGAAGTATTGTTGTAGGCAGCATCAAGGGCCATCCAGATCTCTCTGGCGGTGGCGAGGCCGACTATGACGGCGGCGGATTCTTCAGTCAGGGACGAATGCAAAATGATAATAGTGTGCTGGTCATCCTCGTTCCAGGAGATAAAAGCGGGGTTGGGGGTGGGCTTTCCATCGACAGTGATGACGGGAGACGGGGCAATGCCGGTGCCATCGACGTGAGGAAGCAATTTCTGGAAAGTGAGGATTGGAAGCAACTGATTACGCCACAATAGGTAGTTATCAGGTTTTAGTTTGAGTTGGAGAAAGTGATAGAAGGCATGGGGATTAGTGGTGGAAGAGGAGGCCATGAGAAGAGGAGGAGAGGCAGCGAACACAGAGGGAAGATAGGGTTGGGAGGGAAGGAGAGGAAGAAGGCTCTTATACTATATAAAGTGTATATGATTACAAAGAAAGAATACAAGCCTAAATATAGGCAAGAAATACAGTACAAATGAGTAAAGGAAACTAGATAGACTATCAAGAGTAAATACAATAATAAATTACATAAATTAGTTTTAGTTAATAAATATGATACCCTTTCAAAAATCACTTTGTCAACCGCTTGATATATAATCAAGATATTCAAAGAATCATAACAGACTCTCATTTGTATGCTCCAATGATAGTAACTTTCTATAAAGTTTTGGAATTTGCAGAAGCATATTGTTGCATGTGTTTCCGGAAATGTCTGATTCCATTTGTATTCCTTGTTTTGTTCGATACCATTCAATGATAGTTCATAGTTGCATCGTATGAACTATGAATCGTTGCCCCCTTTAAGATGACAGTTAACATAACTGTTTGTAACTGTCTTTCTATACTGCAGAACTATCTATTTTAACACTAATAAAAGAGATGTATAAAACCCAACACATACTTATTTTTCATTTTTGTTAGCATCTTGAAAAGTAATTACTTCATTACATGAAGTAAAATGATAGGGTACAAAAAGACTTGTTTCTTGGAAAGAGGAGTCAAAATGTACTTTCTCCCAATTCCTTGTTATATAAGAGAACTTATATGGGCCTGAACTCAACACCCTCTATAAAAATCTCGGAAGAACCATTATCCCCACAGTTCAATAGAAGACTGATAGGGAAATTCTCGGTGATAGGAGCAGTTTGGAATTCCCAAATTTTTACTTCCATCCAGCCATCGTCCCTTAGTCGTGGAAGGTCTTTTAGTTTCGGCCTACTGGCTGGGTTGTGAGTGTTTTGATCAGCCTTTGGTCTAATGACTGGACTTTGAGGATTTGATAGATAGATATAACAATGATTGTTTGGACTCTTTTTTCCCCCTTTGTTAATCACAGCCACTAGACCAACATGTTTGGATTCATCTTGGTCTCCTGGAAACTAGTGTCATACCCGTCCCAGTCCGGGTAACGTATTCTTTATTTATGTGGTGTGATATGAAGTTATCTTACAAAGTTGAGTTTTGGTTTGTGTATGTTAATTTGGCCTGATTCTAAAACGATATATGAAAGAACATGTGGTGAGGCCTTCTTGGTGCATAATCTTCCAGCTAGGGGTGAGCAAAGACCGGGCAGATCCACTAAAACCCACAAACCGAACTGACCAAACCGTGAAACCTTTTATCAGGTCGGTTCATGGTTCTCCCATTTACCCTTTGTTGGTTCTGGTTCGACCCGTTAGGAACAGTGAAAACCGAAACTTAATATATATATTGTGAGAGAGAGAGAGAGAGAGATTTAAGATTTTGATGGGACATCATAGATCAATACGCGAATCAAAAAGTCTTTTCATGTTTCAAAGTGAAACAAATCCTACCAATGTTCACATGTCCTTAATGGTTCTTCACCTTCTTTAATCTTCATTCTAACCCTACCACAATCTTACTATCGCTACCATCTATCTCTGTTCATCTAAATTTGATTCATCATTGTTGAACATGGTAACAATCTATTGTTGGTAATCATAAATATTTGTTTATTAAAAAATAATAGTTAAACAATGATAACATGGTTGCATGTTTGCATTATAACTAAACTTTTCGCCTTACACCTTGGCAGATTACCTAGGGCCAGATCGGGCCCGGGCCCCATCCGTTTTTTTTGCTAAGTAATGTAACTTCATGCCCATTCAGACCAAAGTTTTTTTATATACTTAGTCCGGTCTAAATTGACTTTTAGTCCAAGCTTCGTCATTGCTTATTTTGACCGATAATATCTATGAAGTTAAAACAATTTGTCAATTCTTTGCATGACATGAAGTAGAAAACTACCAATGGTCTAAAAAATGGACTTTTTTGTTGTTCAACATACCTTTGGTCAGAATTGGTATAAATGAAACTCGATATATACTTGATGTGTAATATAGTTTCAATAATTAGGTGTTCGTGCTTGAAGAAATAGCCCTTCTAGATCCTATAGCTTTTAGAATAAATAGGAGTAGTAACCTAAAATTAAAGAAA
>JBCNJP010004111.1:0-25772 GCA_039602395.1 Deinandra increscens subsp. villosa
TGGTTACCTTTAGTTCATATAAGTTAAAGTCAACATTTGCTAGCGTAATTTAGTTTTCGTAATTTAGTGTTAAATCAACCAATCCAATTTTACAGCTAAGAGGCAAATTTCTAATTTCTTGCAATTTAGGTTAAAGTAATTTAGAATAATTTAGTTATAATTTAGTCAATTAACAAGTGACCACTAATTCCCTTGGTTCGATACCCCGACTTCCACTACTACAAATCTTTATTAAGTTGGGGATTTGTAACGGTCTCGACAAACCGTTATCAGTGGGTTGAATCTCTTATACAATTCTGATAAATGTGCAGCTTGATAGTTCTAATTGACACTCTAGGATATTCAAGTTCATTGAACCTCTGTTATTCAGAGCTAATGTTGATTAGAGTTATTCATTCTGTAATGCATTTATTAGATCAAGACTTCAAGGTGGAGATTGTTAAGTGTGAAGTCTTAATCATTGGTTAAGGGGCTTACAATCTGGTTTAGATCAAGTTTGGTGAGGAATTAGCAAGTTGATAATACTTCAGGGGGTTATTGTGTACTTCTTTACACAGCATAAAGGTTTGATATAGTTTGGGTTACTTTTGTCATGTGCACGATTGTTGGAGGGTATTAGTTGTTAATCTTGATAATTGTTTAGTTAGTCGTTAATGACTGTGTATATATAGCCGTTAGCGAGTAGGTTAGGTCTTAGTCTTCTTCTTCATTTTGTTTCCTGTAATTTCACTTTTCAATGGATAATAAACGATTGTAAGCTTTGATTATCGTATTCGATTCTTCATATTGATCGATTGTTACAACAGATATCATATAACATTTCTTCCCATTTTTGTCTAGAGTAACCCACTATCAAACAATAATAAAAGATATGTAAGTACTAGCAATTCGATAATGTTTCCCTTTGAAATGGTGGAACGATGTTCAAAGGCTATCCACAACAACTATAGTAATAAAAGTAAAGAATCATTCCTATCAAATTTACCATTTCGTTAATGATTAAAAGCCCTTTGCATAGAATTGAGTACGCTTCCTTCTTGGTTGTCCATTTCACACTATCTTTTGAAAACATAATTAAGTCCTCATAATCAGTTGGCAATTTTTCTTCCCAATTTGCATCTATATCTGATATGAGATGCTTCTCATCTGTATGTTCCACCTGTAGAAGAGCATAACCATCTTAGATTTTGATCAAATATATGGAAGTGACTATCTTATACAATAAAAATAATGTTATTTCCAAGAAAGTTGATGATAATTAAACTTCGGTTTCATCTTACTTTCTCCAAGGGTAGAAACTCGATGCCTTCAGCTACAAAATCATGGAAGCCATTAAACAGAATTTCAAGATCAATGATTCTGTGGTCACTAGTAAACTGATACAATTCACATGTCCACCATCCGTCTTCTCTCTCGTACGCAAGTTGCGAAATTGAGGTTTCTGTCTCACCTTCTAATTTATATTTGAGGGATATATAATGACACTTTCTCATCTCTTCTGGGGATACGAATTTGCACACAAGGTTCACCGTGTATGTGATTCCTGGTATCAAGAATTGAGTTTTTACATGTGTTTTGAATATCCCATTCTTTGAACAGTAAGTGCCCACAGCAAACCTGAGTTTATAGGAGCAAAGAATGATACATTGCTTATCAAGTGTTTTCAAAAGCAAAAGGGAGGAGAAGTCACCTTGAATTGTATTCTAACGACCATCCATCAATCTCAGATTCACGTAAACATTCGGCAAAAGATATCATTTCACAGTGTTCTCCCTTCGTGTTCAATGAAAACCACTGTCCGTTATACAGGTTCAAATTAGAAGAGTTAGAGAGGAGCAGTGTTATTTTGCTGGTATTAGTGGCATGTGATAGTTGATGTATAATTAAAATTCTGTAAGTAAACAGAATCAAAAGCAGTTGATTATAAATAGACATGGCAGCTAATTACCGTTTTGCCTCCATTCAGGAGGACCCCTTTGGACAGAAGCTTCCTCAATTCATCCTTGGAACTGTAGTTCAGAGGAGGTTTTGCACTTTTAGCCATCTCTTCGTAGTCAAAAAGCAGTTTCTGTTCACTTAGCTCTTGACTTTCAAGTGCAGCCTTAAGTTCTGCCACAACCATAGCCATTTTTGGCCGATCTTCACGAGATTCCTCCAAACATCGATATGCAATGTCTGAAAATATTTCTAAAGCCCTCTGATCCAGTGAGGGAATAGATGGATTTTTGAAGACGATATCATTTAAATTCTTCTGTTTATAGCTTTCAATCCACATGGGCACAAACCTCTTATCAACATCACCATTACTGGTATATGCGATGCATAATCTACCACATAAAACTTCGAATAAGACCACACCAAAAGAGTATACGTCTGACTCTTTTGTTAGGGTGTTCGTCATTGCATACTGTGGATCACAATACCCACGTGTACCTGCTGCAAGTGTGACAATCAATGAGCGTTGCTCATTTGCTGACCCCATTATTGATAGCCCAAAGTCGGCAACTTTAGCATTCCATTGGTCATCGAGAAGGATGTTGCCACTTTTAATATCACAGTGAATAAGTCTTTGGTGTATCTCCCTTGGATCATGAAGGTGGCTTAGTCCCTTCGCGGCATCAAGGCATATCTTTGAGACGTTGTGCCCAAGTGAGTTTAGGGGAATTCAAATGGCGGTCAAGGCTTCCATGAGATGCAAGCTCGTACACGAGGATCATCTCACGCCCTTCATCACAAAATCCAAGAAGAGAGATAAGATTTTTATGCCTGTAATCGGAAAGCATGGTGATCTCCTTCAAGAACTCAGTCTTCCCTTGTCCATGTTTTGGATCCAGACGCTTAATAGCAACCATCCTTCGCCCCTTATTAGTGTGAGACACTTCTCCTTTATAAACTTTTCCAAAACCACCACCTTCGATATAGTTCTTCTCATCGTTGAAGTTGTTGGTTGCTGATATTATCTCTTCTAGTTGGATTTTAAGACGCTGGTACGGAAGCAAGGTTTTCTCCACTTTTGTGGATTAATGATAATTATAAAATTCAAATCAAGGTTTCCAAGCAATTGCAAGTGCACTTGACAAGAGATGTGTAAAAAACCAACACACAAAAGTGTCTATAAACTCTCTAGATAAAAACAGGGAACTGAAAGATGGTTAAGAATAAAGGACACACATGCAAAATTAATTCAGTGACAAATTCAATGAAAATGAGAAAATCAATGCATTATATAGGATTGGTGATCTAATTAAGTGATTAACATGGTCAAACACTACCTTTAATGCATAGAAGGTGTTGTACCTTTCAACATTCATTTGGGGAAAAGATGTTAAATTCCAGCTATTAGACTAAACAATTTAAGGCAAGTTTTTTTTTTAACAGCTAATATATTTAAGGCAAGTTGTCGGTAGTTATCATGTCACAGTAGTTGACCTGACTATATATGGCATTAATAAAAGCACACATAATAATAGTTGCTGCAATTGGCAAGCGTGTGTACATACCAAGGATTACTCTTATACATTGTGATAAAGAATTACATTTCAGCTTTAAAAGGAAACAAGGATTACTCTTATACATAGTGATAAAGAATTACATTTCAGCTTTAAAAGGAAACAATTCCCTGTGAAAGTATGTTACGCCATTACAATAGACAAAAGCCAAGAATAATCACTAAATAAAATAGGAGTTTACCTACCACATTCTGCATTTAGTCACAGCCAACTATATGTAGCACTTTCAAGGTGAAAATACTATTAATACCCATAGAATACGATCACCCTAACTGTATAAAAAAATATAATGTTATATGAGCTACTTGATATCGAATCGATAAAAAAACTCCAAAGAGTCGTCGGCCCTTAAAGACGTATTTCAAATAAATAAGATTCAAGATGAAAACGTTTACCGTTAAATCATCGATTACAAAAAGAGAATCTATATGGGTCTAAACTCAATGCCTTCAATAATAAGACCGAAAAGAGACATCATGGGATTACTACTTGTCAAGAAAATATGTATAGGCATCACGTCGGTGGTAGTAGTAGTAGTTCGGAAATCACAAATTTGTACTTCCATCCAGCCATCGATCCTCTGTTGAGGAAAGCCTTTCAATTTTGGCCTATTCAAAGGGTTGTGCGGTTTTTTATGAGTCTTTGGCCTAATAAACGGGGTGTCAGGATGTTTTAAATAGACATAACTTTCATCTTGACCCTTCCTAACTTGCATAGGAGCCTCATATCCAGATTGGTGCTTTGGTAATTTATAGACAAGGTAACCTGCATATGTTGTTTCAGATGATACTAGTTGGGACTGTGTTTTGCAGTTTATCTCATACCGCCTGCTGATAGCCAACACAAGGGCTTCTCCAAATCTGAAAAATCATAGAAAATCATCTTACATATAAAAATATAAAAGAAAGGCTAGAAAATTAAAGAACTTGCCCGTACTTAATTTACTAGAAAATTACGTTTTTGCATCATTGTCAATTACTGTAAGTTCAACAAAAAGTAATTCAAACGCTATCTTGTAAAAGGAATTTGAATAGCATATAAAGTTTAAAACTGAACCCACCAAAAATTAGTCTCGTTAGGAATTACTCATAAATTGACTTCACACACATACATACATAAATTGACTTTGGAAATGGGCCGGGAACGCACATATTTTGGGGATGAGTAGCGAGAGCAAATATTCATAGGTGGCGTTTGGTTCGTGAAATTCAATAGAATTGGAATTGTAAAGTTTTCCTTTAAAAATTGTGCTTTGTTAGGTAATGAACAAATTTAAATTTGAATGAATTCCTTTGATCAATGGAATTTGAGACCATGTAACTTTTCTTCATTAAAGTGAAGGATTTCTAAAGAATGTTGTACTAGTAGTACAAAATTTCATTGACTAAAGGAAATTCATTGCATTTCAAATTCCATCGTTACCTAATCAAGAAGAATTTGAAAGGAAAAAGTATCAATTCCAATTCCATTGAATTCCGCGAACCAAACGCCACCATAGTTCACCGCCTAATGCTTGGTAACTTAATTAATGAATGGATTGCAATTTGCACATGGTGCACAGATTTGCAAAAGATATAAATTTCTACAAGAAAATTGGCGGAAAGATATAAAAGAACCTTGAATCAGGAAAAGGCAACATGCGGTCGAACTCGCCAAAATCGCCACCCCCTTTTGCTGATATCATATGACATTTCTTCCCATTTTCGTCAAGAAAAAACCACTATCATTCAAGCAATATTATATATACGTAATTAGTACTTATAATATTCACAGGCTCCACAACAACTACGTATGTGGAGAAATGAACTCAGTAATGAAAAATACTCATTCCTATTAAAGTTACCTTTTTACCATCATCGTTGATTAAGAACCCTTTGCGAATAACCGAGTACGCTTCCTTCTTTGTTGTCCAATGCAAGCTGTTTGTTGACCATTTCATTATGTCTTCATAATCAGCTGGCATATTTATTTCCCAATTTGCATCTGAATTTGATATGGGATGCTTGTCATCTGTATGTTCCATCTAGAAGAAAATAACCGTATTAGACTTTGATCAAATGACGTACTAATATGAAAGTGACTATTATATTTTCCAAGAAAGTATAAAGTAAACACTAAAAGTAAAATAAAGTATATTAACTAATTGTCTAATTCATAAATAATTTAACTTTCTTTGTCATCTTACTTGCTCCAAGGGCGAAAACTCGATGCCTTCTACATTTATGACTTCATAATCATCAAAGAAGCCCACAAACCAAATTTTATGATCAACAATTCTCTGTTCACTAATAAGCTGATAGAGTTCAGCCATATACCATCCATCTTCTCTCTGGACCGCAAAATGTGAAATTGAAGTTTTCGTCTCCCCTTGTAATCTGTATTTGAGGGTTATAAGAACACGACCTTTTTTTGTGTCCCTTGGGTGCATAAACTTGAACACAAGGTTCACCCCATATGTGATTCCTGGTGACAAGAATTGAGTTTTTACACGTGTTTTGAGTATCCAAGGCTCTGAATGACGTCTAGGTACCTTCTTTGGGAGCACAACTTTGCTCACATGGTTTACTGCATATGTTATTAGGCTACACTGTACGCATCTCGAATCTCCATCAGGATTAGTTTCTTCATGTATTTCGTCACGCAGATTCTTATAAGGGTAGGCGCCCACAGCAAATCTACGTAAACATCAGTAAAGAATGATACATTGCTTCTACACTTACTGAATATTCTCAAAAGCTAGAAGCAAAAGGAAAAGGAAGAGAAGTCACCTTGAATTGTATTGAGAAGCCCATGGACAGCGCTCAAATTCACTTGGACCTAAATCCAAACATTCTGCAAAAGATATCATTTCACAGTGTTCTCCTTTCTTATTTAATGAGAAACACTGTAAATTAAGCAAGATCAAGTTAGTTTGGCTCATGTATGGTGATATGATTGATGAAAGTATCAATTAGTCTACCTATTGATTTATTTATTATTCTAGACTATTATCCTAAGTGTTTATTATGTTCAAAGTGTTTTATGTTATAAAGTTAGGTAAAGAGGATAGATCCAAATACATCGTCGCTAGGCCTTCTATAGATCAAATAAGGCTCACCCACTTAAAGAAGTCGCGTGGGCCAAGCCCAAGCCCACCCCCCACATGACAACCAATATAAAGTATAGAAGGTTACGCAACGTGTCCGGGATACGTGCGACTTCAACCAATCAGAGCACGACATCAATTAAGAATAACTCCTTTCCAAAAAAAATATGCGCGGGTGCGCGCCCCACGCGCCTGGCCAAGGAAACACTAATTCTCATGCTTCTATAACTATTGAAGCTATGAGGTACTTTCTTCCCCATTACTAACATCAGCTGATTCTGACGCGGAGGGTTGTCACAGGGATAATTATCTCCCTGTGACGTCTTAACGCGTTGCTACGTGTGTAGGCCCTCACTCTGGTGATCCAGTTTCCTTCATCTCCGACTGCATCCAGAACCAGACATTGGTGGTTCGAAGAATATTATAGAGATCCAATCCGATCTTTCACTACCTGGTCGGTTATGATTTCTACATTGGCGTTGTCAGGTATCTAAACCTATCTATATGTGCTTTTTCTCCAATTTTTTCTTCGAGAACCATGTCTGATTCTACTCCATCACCTTCTCAAACCACTATTTCGAACTCGAATTTATCGATCCCACTCATTGCTCCAGTGATTACGCCACCAAACGCTATAATTAGCACCCCCATTGTGGTGTCCGTCCAAACCTAGTCGGACCACGTTGAGGTTGTCGAGGGATATGTTGATGATTCCTAATACGCTCCATCAAAGCTTAAATTGAGCTATGCTTCATATAAGGCTCACTCACAACCTACTTCGTCTACTTCTCACCCACCATCTTCGCTCGATACTTCTGTGGCGTTGGTCAACACGTTGGTTTCACCTTACATACAACCATATCCCTCAATTTCTAGGCACTTCTATGATATCTCTCTGCGCTCGTCCGCGCTCCTCTGTTCCCTTGCAAATTACATATGCTTCACATGCTTCATCTTCACCGTTAGCAATGGGGCCTCAGCCTATTAATATGGTAAACACGCCTGCTTCTGCCCCACATTCCTTAGTGACACGAGAGGCTCCCCACATTCCACTCAACTCTGCTCAAGCACCACCGCAGTATGCGTGGTGGATGGAATAGCAACGATAATTCTAATCCTATGACCAGATGATGTGGGGGCTAGTATCGTATTAGCGTGCACTCATAGTTGTCCTATGACACCGTTATCCTGCAGCTTTGGTGGGAATCCCCACCGCATGCCCTTCCACTCCAACGTATCGAGTTTCATGCATGTATCATCCACCGTTTCCAACTCTGATCCAATAGCAATCTACAGGATCCACTCCTCTCCACCAGCTTATGAAAACTGATATCTCAAAGTCCTATAAGCCCGCTTCACTCATTGTGCAATCCACATTCATTGCATACATCACGCCAGAAGAATTTCCTGAAAAGAGTAAAATGAATTATGTGGTTGGTAAGTATGACAGTATTACGGACCCGGGTCATCACTTCAGTGTTTTTGTAAGTGTGGGTGGGGTTGAGAGTTGGTCTATTCTTGTCTGGTGCCACATGCTCGTGCAAACCTTGGTTGGTGCGACAAGTTTATGGTTTGGTAGTTCAGATGTGGGATAGATCGACAGTTTTGAAGAGCACCAAAAGAAAAGTTTCCAACAATTCTCCTAACAGAAGTGCCACACTAAGGATAAAATGGAAATTCTCCACATCCACCACCGTGATCAAGAGTCTATGGAGAATTTTATCGTGCATTTTAACCTCAAAAGATTGCAAATTTGTGGAGCAATAGAATATCTCATCATTGTTGGTTTCCTCGGGGGGTGGGGGGGGGGGGAGGGGGGTGATCATCCCATCTGCAACTAGGATGGTACCACGGGTCTTCCCTAAACCATGAATGCACTCATGGATACCGCAAAAAAGTATGTTAAAGTTAGGAAGTATGTGGCTGTAAGCTGTACTTTTTAAAGATTGAAAGATACTCCCCAAGCAGGTGATCTCATGGCGGGACTCTCCTTCTTATCGGAATACATATCCTAATGACAAGGCGCCTCATAACAAATTCTCTGTGTACTCCTCTCCGTATTGTCTTCATGATAACTCACGTTCATATGAGCGCGCTAAACCTAACACCCTCCCTGTTCATCCTCTACTTATCCTATACAGTCCAAAGCTCCAAGATTCGTACTAGCTACTAAGGGTTGTAGATTCGAGGAAACACCCCATGAAGGAACCCAGCGCGCATGACACGGAAAGATATTATGAATACCATAAAGGACCGGGTCATAATACAGATGAATTTTTTTTCTTTGAAGAAGCAGATTGATGCCTTTGTCAAGGTGGGGAATCTCACGCATTTGGAACAAGGACAAAAGCGCGTTTCTCACAACTCCCATGATTCTGGTAAGAATAAGGAGGAAACTCCCAAGTACAAGGATATGTTTATGATTCAGAACCATACATGCACAAGGGAGAGAGGTTTGAAGCTTCCTAGCCAAATTATCGATGGTTAGATGCACACACCTATCACCTTTCCCCGCAGAGGGGTGATTACCACATTGCTCTACTCAGCATCACATCCCTCATCAGGAGTTATCAAATACGATGTGTATTTATCGATACTAGTAGGCTGGTAGCTCATCTGACATTATTTACGAATACTGTTTCAACAATACAAACTAAGAAGACAAGAGGCACCTTGAACCTATGTATACCCCTTAGGAAAATCGATTTCCCAATTACATTAGGAAATGGTATACTCAACCACACATTCGTTCTCACATTCTTGGTTGTTCCCGCACACTCGGAGCATAATGTTAGTTTGGGCCGCAATGCTCTCGGGGTCCTCTCAACTTTCGTCTCTTCTGCACGTGGTCTTTTGATGTTCCCCCAGGTTTGGGTGGATAAACAGTGTCTTGACACGAACACACCCACATTGCCAAATGACAGGTTCCCTGAATAAACCGACACTCTTAGCACGACTCTCATGCCTAGAGTTCGGCATCATTTGAAGTAATTTATACAAGAAAATATGAATGTATTCGCATTCCAGCAAGTGAATATGATAGACATTCCATTGAGCATCTCCTGAACACTTATCCTGCCCTTGAGCCCATCAATTAGGTAGGTCATTGGGTATTATGGGGTAGTATAGTAATTTTATAGTCTGAAAGTCAAATGGAGTTTTAAAAGCCAAGTTTTTTATGCTTTTGAAAATCTCCTTTTTACTTATTCTCAAAAAGTCATTTTAAAAAGTATTTTTCTATTATCCAAACAATATTTTTTGCTTATTGGCTTTTTGAAAAGCTAGTAAGTCAATAAATTGATTTATAATGGTTACCCAAACATGCTCGAAGTATTATTAACATTAGATAATTATAAATGAACTACTAGGACTTGTCCTAGTGGTTATTAGCGATAAGGGAAGACTTGAGACTGTGAGGTCACAATTCGATCCCTGAGCTCTCAGGTTTTACCACCTGGCCGCTTGCGGATGTGGATTTTTTCTGGAATGAGCTCATTGGTGTAAATACTTTCCGGGTTTTCCGGGGGTTTGCTGGCCGTTAAAAAAAATGATAAGTAGAAATGATCTAATTACCGTTTTGCCGCCATTGAGGAGGACCCCTTTGGACAGAAGTTTCCTCAATTCACCATTGGAACTGTAGTTAACAGGAGGTTCTGCAGTCTTATTCATCCCTTGGTAATCAAAAAGCGGTTTCCATTCACTAAACTCTTGAGTTTCGAGTGCAACCTCAAGTTCTGTCACAACCTCAGACATCTTTGGCCGATCTTCACGAGATTCATTCAAACACCGATATGCAATGTCTGAAAATGTTTTTAAAGAAAGTTGATCCAATGGTTGAATGATCGGACTTTTAAAGGTGATATCATCTAGCTTCTTCTTCTGTTTATAGCTTTCAATCCACGTGGGCACTAACTTCTTCCCGCCATCACCATTGATGCTATATCTATAGCATAATCTTCCACACAAAACTTCAACCAAGACCACACCCAAAGAGTATACATCCGACTCTTTCGTTAGGGTGTTCGTCATCGCATACTGCGGATCACAATACCCAAGGGTACCCACTGCTAGTGTGACAATCATGGAGCGCTGCTCATTAGCTGGCGCCATTAATGATAGCCCAAAGTCAGAAACTTTAGCATTCCATTGGTCATCAAGAAGGATGTTGGCACTTTTCATATCACAATGGATAAGTCTCTGGTGTGTTTCCCTTGGGTCATGAAGGTAGCTTAGTCCCTTCGCGGCATCAAGGCATATCTTCAGACGTTGTATCCATGTCAAGTGAGGGGAATCCAAATGGATGTCAAGACTTCCATGAGATGCAAGCTCGTACACGAGGATCATCTCACGCCCTTCGTCACAAAATCCAAGAAGAGAGATAAGATTTTCATGCCTGTAATCGGAAAGCATGGTGATCTCCTTCAAGAACTCGGGTAGTCCTTGTCCATTCTTTGGATCCAGACGCTTGATAGCAACCATGCTTCGCCCCTTAGAGTGAGACACTTCTCCTTTATAAACTTTTCCAAAACCACCACCTCCGATATAGTTCTTCTCATCGTTGAAGTTGTTGGTTGCTGATATTATCTCTTCTAGTTGGATTTTAAGGCGTTGATATGGAAGCAAGGTTTTCTCCATATTTGTAGACCAAATAGTAATTATAAAATTCAAATCAAGGGTTCCAAGCAATTGCAAGTGCACAGCTTTGCAAGGAGAGGCGTAAAAAACCAACACAAAAGCAAATTAGATGTGTGAAGTGCCTAGATAAAACAGGGAACTGAAAGAAGATGGTTAAGAATGAAGACACATATGCAAAATTAATTTTCAGTGACAAGTTCAACGAAAATCAATGCCATTATATATGATTAGAGAGTCGAGAAATTGCACTTATTAATGAAAAATAAAATATATATAATTTAATGTACTAATTGAGTGATTAACGTGGTCAAAACCTACCTCAAATGCATATAAAATGTTCAATTCCAGCTAACAATTAAGACTAAACAATTTAAGGCCTTTTTTTTTTTGAACGGTCAACGAAATAATATAAACACACCAAAAAGCGCTCAAAGGGAGAGCAAAACACCAAGAGTCCGGACACCAAGAAACAATTTAAGGCCTAGTGGGTTGTTATCATGTCCATTTAGTTGACCTATAGAATTATGGCATTAATAATAAATGCTGACACCTTAACAGTAATATTCTAAGCAATGTCATGTGTGAAACCTGATCTTGAAAGATGATGCCTTGATCACATGATTGCATATATATAAAAATATAGAGAGAGTTCAGCTGTTATAGTCGATCTAATTAATAATATACTTTAAGGGAGTTGCTACTTGGTAACCCACCCCATCATACCGGTCAAATTCGCTGGATATAGGGTTTATACCATCGAATAAACTAATCGGGGATTGCTGCATAAAGAAATCGAAATCGTAATATAATCTCACGCAATATTACGAGTAATCAACAAATAAAGGAATAAAAGACCGGCGTGAGAAAATCATCCAAAATCTTCATTTCATTCTGGTTGTGTAATGGGTTTCGTGTTTTTTGGGTTATTTTAGGTAAGCCCTTCGTAAAAATATCTGCAATTTGAAACCACGAAGGCACATGTAACACCCGAATATGACCACGGTGGACCTGATCACGTACAAAATGTATGTCCAGCTCAATATGTTTGGTGCGTTGGTGTTGCACCGGGTTGCCTGATAAATAAATAGCATTGATATTATCACAGTACACCAAAGACGCATGTGACAACGGTCGGTGAAGCTCTAGTAAAAGGTTCCAGACCCAACACAGTTCTGCAACAACGTTGGCAACTCCACGATACTTAGCTTCGGCGCTGGACCGAGAAATCATAAAATTATCGCTTGGAAGACCAAGAAACCAGGTTGGAACCAAAATAAACACAATAACCGGATGTTGACCGACGGGTATCCGGACAGCCGGCCCAAAAGGCATCTGTGTATGCCAGTAATGTGGAGGACGTGAACCAACCCAAAGTTAACCCATAGTGTGATGTACCCTGGATATAACGAATAATGCACTTCAAGACATTCCAGTGGTCCATACGAGGAGCATGCATGTGCATACAGACCTGTTGAACAGCATAAATAATATCCGGACGAGTAAATGTCAAATACTATAACGCACCTGCAAGACTTCAGTAGAGAGTACGGTTGTCAAAATCAGGGCCAGAATCATTTGCCAGTTTTGTAGCAGTGTCAACGGGAGTCGCAATGCATGGGGTTTCATGACTGCATAGATGCACGTTCCACAATATCCCGTGCATACGGAGCCTGGGATAAAAACATACTATCGCTCGTGCGAGTAACAAAGATCCCAAGAAAATAACTGAGAGGCCCCAAATCCTTCATGGCAAATTCATTAGACAAGCTACCCATAAGAGATTGCCGAAGAGGATCAGATGAAGTGGCAAGGAGTATGTCATCCACGTATATCAATAAATAAGCCGTATCAATAAATAATGTTATGACTATCCCTAACTTGGTTGAGCCATATTTATAGGAAAACTTAATAAAACTATTGAACCCTAATACAATATTTTGTATAGGACACAAACTAATTATTTAATTATTTTCCTAACTTAGGCAACCACTTGTTCCCCAAGTAATCCTTATCTAAACCGACTTGTCTAGATGAGGCCGAACCTAACCTACTCGCTAGTTCGATGACTCGTATATTCCAACATAGTATTCTCCACTCAACCCAGGGTATTCCCCCCTAACATTCATCTAACATTAAAAGTTTACATACATCAATGCTAAGGGCCACCTAAGTTATAGATGAGTAAACTTCACATAGACTATTCACCTAACATGGGAAATTACTGGGTTGGCAGATGAAGAAATGAAGCCACTCACTCCACATATGCAAATTAATCCAATGCAGATAATTAGCCACTATGATATTATAATACAGAAATAAAGCCACTACAATAATGATTGAAAGAGTATAACCTGTTATAGTTTCAATGGCTAAGATTAACATGAAGCCATAAAATTATATTGAAGTTCGTATTCACAGGCAGCTGAACCATGATAAGCATTAAACCTGCAAATTTTCTAGTGAAGGATTGAAAAACTGTACAACTATATATCAAAAATCAAACAAACTTTTCTATGATCGATAGATCCAAATAATAGTATTGAAGGATTGGCAGGACTAATTCCCTGCATTCTTCAGCCTGTTGGCCTACTGTTCCCCTAGATTTTTTTTGACACCAACCAATTTTATTAGAGAAGCACTACAAGAAATATGGGTATTAGCGGCGATGGTTTTAGCGGCGACATAACCTTTAGCGGCGACATGTATTAGCGGTGACTGTTGCCGCTATTGCTCGGTGATCCGTTTGCTATCATCAGACGTGAATCAGACCGTTGATTTTTATGTGGATCCGACGGCTACGGTTAGATGGGTCGCCGCTAATACCCAAAAATTTTAGCGGGACGTTTTTCCCTCCACCTTTCTCTACCTGGTTCTCCAATTTGCCCTAAACCCCTAAATCGAGAGAATACAACCACATTGCAGGGGCTGACGACCTCCCATCTCGAGTCATGTCTCCGTCTATCCACCATCCATCACCTAAATCGGCTGCCACCACTAAAATCGCGAAGGTTGCCGCCGTCTTCAGCCCTCACATCCATTGCCGCCGTCTTCAGCCCTCTATGATCTTCGTTTTGCACAACTTCATTGGTTTTATTGTTCTAAATTAGGTTTGTTCTTCTTTGAATTTGCAGAGGCCAGGGTTTTTGCGCATTCTGCTTCGATTTAGCATCCGCCAGAGGTGTTGCATACTAGCATCTTCAGGTAAGCCTCTCATATCTCTTCGGTTGGTTCTGGGTTAGGGTTTCGTTTGGTTCTTCACATCAGGTTGTCTAGGTTTCGTCATTTCCATGAATGTGTTGTTCTAAGCTTTTCTTACTGTGTTAATTGTTCTTCTCTTTCGTTATTGTGTACAAATTGGAAATAGTAGTTGAGCTCCGAGACGATTTAATCGAACAAAATACTTTAATGATTAAAGGGCTTAACTTTGTGCAAGTATGGGAATCAAATAACTATAGTCTGAAACTGCACTAGGGATACAAACTTACTTTTTTGCTAATTACGTCTCTGAAGTATAGGTTTTTTTTCTTCTAATAGTTGGAGTCTATGTAATCTGTTTTATAGAAACCGGGGTCGGTGAGCCAAGCCAAACCCCGATGGCACAGCGGAAGCGGATCGGAGGCTTTGTGAGCTTCGTCTTTGTAGAACAAATATGAACACCCGGAAGAACATTACGGACCGGATCTTCTACTTGGGTGTTTGAGATGTGATGATGATGATGAGGATAAAATAAAAGTAGTGATAAACGAGATAATGTAGAGATAATCATTGATGAAGTTGAACGATTACATGTTTACCTACACCACTCATGCTAGGTTCATGAACAAGTGTTCATGAACCACACACAACTTCAAAGTATCATGCTCTAAGCTCTCTCTCAAACATACACTCATCTAGCTAGTCTTTCACAAATGAAAGACCAAACTATATATTCTAACTAGACAATGGCAAACTAGTAAATACTAGTGACTAGTGACATAAATAATACAACAATAAATAATAAAATCACTAATGCCAAGTCTTCGGTTAGTGAGAGTCTTCGAGTCATAAACTTCACCGCATGTTGTGCAAACGGTCAAACGGTAAGTGGTACGTTGAGTTTCATCTAACCAAATCTCGAACTCGTCGAACTCGGGAATTCCCAACAATCTCCCCATATTTGGTAGATGAACAAACGGATAAATAACTCAACTCTAGTGACAATCGGTTCTCTTGTATTCTTGCAACTTGACTTCAAGAAGATCTTCATACGGTTTCAAATCTTTCATTTAGCCTCCTTTGTGAAGCTCCCCCTATGAAGAAGAGTTGTTCTTCTTCTAGCCTTTTCCGCAAAGCCCATAGGGTGTTTACCAAAATTTAACAAAACACACTACGTTTAAGGATGGCACCATCATCCTAAGTGTGGTTAAAGGTAAACAAGATAAAGGATCAAGGATAAATTTGAGATTCAATTCCATAATTCAACCGTCTTGTGAATACCAAACCGATGCTTCACTTCAAAGATAGTACCACTTCAAATAAATTACCTCAACAAGTCACAAGCTTCTAACTTTGCCTTTGTTTTTACCATAACAACGATGGCTCAAGGACTCTTCGAGAATTAGAACTTAATCCAACGATCGCAAACAAATTCTTCAATGTAGAAAAAAAACCCAAATTTGTGCACATTCTTCAATTTTCAACCCACTTCTAAACACGTCTGCTTGTAACGAAGAGAGTCTCAAATAGAAAAATAATTTGATTTCTACAAGTGTACCTTGTTTGTACACCAATTTGTTGCAATGGATTTAATGACTCATACCCCGTTGACTTGTAGTAATTTTGGCAAGTGTTCCGGACTAACTGGTGCGCCAAGTGACTTCCTTTGGAAGTTTTTCAAGTTCCCTTGGAACTTTTAAGTTCCCTAGGAACTTTCTCCCTTAGAAAATTTTTCACTGAAGAGTTCCCTAGGAACTTTTAGGTTACTCCTGAACTTTTCCCTTAGAAAAATTTAAGTTCCCTCGGAGCTATCAGGTTACTCCGGAACTTTTAGTTTCCTAGGAACTTTTTCCTTAGAAAAAATTTCAGTTACTCCGGAACTTTTAGTTCCCTAGGAACTTTTTCCTTAGAAAAAATTTCAGTTCCTCTGGAACTTTTCCTTAGAGAAAAAAAAATTTCTTTCAGAAAAAAGATTTTTGCCGGATGTCAACATGTTGAAATAACCCCTTTTCTCTCGATTAAGAACCCGTAAAAACTCGGTGTTACAAGCTGCAGTCTTGTGAGTTTTTATTCTTCCATCACTTTGTTAAAAGATAATTAACAATAAACATCAACAATATAAATCTGCCATTTTGACTAAAAGGTTGAGTGTTTGGGTGAGGAGAGAGAAAGTATAAAAAGGTGGTTGACTAAAAGTGACAAAAGAGTTGTTACTTTACAAAAGTCAGTAAAGTGGGTATGGGGTACAACTCTTTCACTATTCACCTTTATGGGTTTTATATTTTAGTTTCCTTTTATTTTAATCAAACAAGAATTAAAACATACAATCTTCCAAGGATGAAGATCTGGAAACTCATGAACTTGGGATGAGTTTGAAGAAACTCAAGAACTCATATTAAATTTGTGTGACAATTTCAACACAAAACCCAAAGTTCAAAAAATATAAACATCTCTATTTGTTACAACGACAAGCAAACTAACACAAAGTTGAAGAAACCAACCGATTTGTTGCGTTTTCTTCGACCATGGCTCTGATGCCAATTGTAGAAACCGGGGTCGGTGAGCCAAGCCAAACCCCGATGGCACAGCGGAAGCGGATCGGAGGCTTTGTGAGCTTCGTCTTTGTAGAACAAATATGAACACCCGGAAGAACATTACGGACCGGATCTTCTACTTGGGTGTTTGAGATGTGATGATGATGATGAGGATAAAATAAAAGTAGTGATAAACGAGATAATGTAGAGATAATCATTGATGAAGTTGAACGATTACATGTTTACCTACACCACTCATGCTAGGTTCATGAACAAGTGTTCATGAACCACACACAACTTCAAAGTATCATGCTCTAAGCTCTCTCTCAAACATACACTCATCTAGCTAGTCTTTCACAAATGAAAGACCAAACTATATATTCTAACTAGACAATGGCAAACTAGTAAATACTAGTGACTAGTGACATAAATAATACAACAATAAATAATAAAATCACTAATGCCAAGTCTTCGGTTAGTGAGAGTCTTCGAGTCATAAACTTCACCGCATGTTGTGCAAACGGTCAAACGGTAAGTGGTACGTTGAGTTTCATCTAACCAAATCTCGAACTCGTCGAATTCGGGAATTCCCAACATGTTTATAGAAGGCAGAGACATGAATTTTGACCTCATTTAGATGAACCTAACAGTTAACTTCATTGACAGCAAAAACGCGTGTTCTTGACAGTTAACCTCATTGACAGGTTCTTGGGCAACCATGAAACAGGTTTATGATAATCTTAAAATGATATTGTTTTACCAACAGCAAATGAATAATTGTCACACAAAATTCATACTATATCTCATAGAAAAGGCTAATACAAAACATATGTTTTAACAATAAGGATCGAATTACCCTTTTGAATTCAGTAACCACCAACATGTTGTATCAACTTACCTTATAAGTTGTATTAGGGAGGCTTCAAATTCCTAATAGTAGGGAATGAGAGATGAACTAGAGGAGTTGGAGGAATTTAAATATCATTGTAGTAATATTCGGTGAATAAAAATTATGAGACTCTTTATTTCGTGTGTAGTTTTATAAAGTCCATAGTTTGGTTAATGCTTTTTTATGATTAGCTATTATGTTCTCATGTCTATTTGCTCTTTTTAGAAGGCTGCAATTTGCTCTTTTTAATTATGTATTAGGGAGGCTGCAAGTTCCTGATATAAGAGCATGAGAAATGAAGTAACAGTTGGAGCTATTGAAAGGTTTGATGCATATTTTAAACTGATTTCCCTTTTCTGCAGGTTGTATGGTGCATCTATTGATTTGGAACATTACCTCTTGGTTTTTCAGGTCTATTTTCTTTCTGATTATCATATCAGCCTTATATTGTGTTTTTGGTTTTGCTTTCTTTTGTGTTAGCTAATAATGTTAATGCCATTGTAATATCAGATTTCGCCGCATATAGAAACATAATTGTGTGCATTACACCATATAGAAACATCACGTTAACAACAACTGATTTCGCCGCAATGCGCGAAGGGTTACAAAACTAGTATATATGAAAAAATCAACTTAAATTATGTGAAATTGGATTTGAAATTACAAAAAACTACTTGAAAGTATGCTTAAAAAAATTGGTGCTGCCCTACACAGTAAATCCACTACCTTATAAGTTAAAACAAACTTAGAGCCGCTTGAAAGTAGATGGAAACGGCCGTATATGTATGCTATAAGTTTGGTAAATTTTAGTAGAATTGGTATATGTTAAATGTTTGTAGTTTGACCCGTTAAATATGAATCAAACGTATGCGTTTAAAATGAACGGTTTGACCCAAACTTGTAAATGTTTGTTTTAACCATATCTTCTTTTTTGTAGGATCAAAATACCAACGATGCTAATGTTGGCGATCAATACAATGATGCGGATGATGAATGATTATTGGACGAGGGAAATGATTGAGATGGACGGATGATATTTATGCATGACAATGCGGTGTTATTTGATACGGATTCGTACAAGCGGGTGAAGATAACCTAGGCTAAAACCTAGTGGCGAAGACGCTTGGCCAACCAAGTCGCCGATGACGGTGTGATATCCGGCCAACCGGAGGTATCAGTTAAACAAAACCTGTTTAACAAGAAAAGATTTCTTTATTCAAAATTCAGCCCTCTTAAAACAATTACAAAGAAGTCTTTAAATAGACCAAATAAATAAAGGAAACACAATTAGACTAGGAAACTAATAACTAATAAAATATTATTCAAAATAAAGATAGATTAGGAATAAAGAATCCCTATTGGGCTTGGATTCTCTGTGTTGCGATCGGGTCCGAATACAGATCAACCGGATCTGTATCATCCTCCTCTTCTTTGAAAAACTCGTCCTCGAGTTTTAACATGGGTTATTGGATTTAAATAATCCCAACTATCATAAATTGGCCGATAATAATCCCAACTAAGAAAATGATTTTTAACGAGCCTAACTTTTAACCTATTTTCCTCTGGCAATCCCAAACTAACAGAATGCTAACACCGTTAACTTTTGATGACGTGGCATGTCTATGTGTTAATTTTTTGATGATGTGGTGGTTCAGATGACATTTTAATCTAATGTAGCATTTATGAGGGATGATATATGAAAACTAAAAATGATGAGGGTAATTTTTGTAATATATAAAAAAGCCCTTTTCCTCTTCTCCCAAATTTCCTTCTGTCGCCCTTCCCCACCACCGTCAGCACCACCGACCCTCCCTTCACCTCCACTTCCACAGTCGCCGCCGCCACCACCACCACCACTTGTGCAAGGATTAGACGGGGTCGAAATTTCCGCTGTCACCACCTCCGCCACTCTCGTGGATCTCCACCTGATTTCCATTGTCATCATGCTATTCGAAGAGTACCCCCGACAAAAATAAAACGCAATCTTACGGAGAGCATAATTGGGGAAGAAAATGAAAATTTCTAATGATTTGATGATGGTATTCATGTAATCATACCTTTGGATTATCCTGATATCGCAAATTTATGTTGAAAGATTTGATTTTTTAGATAACATGTGGTGGGGAAGGGTGTGAGTCTGCCAGAAGGAGATTTGGGTGGGGGAAGAAAGGGTTTTCTTATTTACTTTACAAAATTCACCCCTCACCTTTTCATAGTTTCATAAATGATCCTTAATAAATGCCACATGAGATTAAAATGCCACCTAGACATACCATGTCATCAAATGTTAACGGAGTTAACATTCTGTTAGTTTGGGATTGCCAGAGGAAAATAGGTTAAAAGTTAAGCTCGTTAAAAAACATTTTCTCATTTGGGATTATTATCGGCCAATTGATGATAGTTGGGATTATTTAAATCCAATAACCCTTTTAACATCGGATCAAAACCACCAGGATCAAACGGAATACGTTGACGACTTTTGTTCAATGCCCTCACGACCAAGACCGATTCTTCAAGTTTATCTTTACAAATCGTTCCGATCGACTTCAAATGAACACCATTCGGACTGGCACGTCCCGGGTCTATTGGACTGGCACGTCCCGAAAAAGACTCGTCCTCGAGTCTTTAGAACATCAAAGAAATCAATGCCAATGTTGAAACGGACACCATCTCTAACGAACACATCATTACCATTAATAACTCGATCCGATTTAAAAGATAGAGCAAATCCCAAATGGAAGGCAATCCCCACGCCAAAGGACACAAAATTTAATCCAAATTTGATTCGAGATATATCCGTTCCTTGGATGCCCTTTGAGTTCAAGATTGAGATATGAACTATTCTTATCTGGTTGCTGCAAAAACTTAATGAAATAAAAGAAAACCGAAAACCCACAAGATAAACATCTGTCATCTCTAAAATTTGAAAACTCCACTTTTGAGCATAACTTCATTTTTGTCGCTCAATATTATGCAACGTCAATCCCACTAATTTTGTATACCCAAAATTTTCGAACGAAAACTTAAATTTGAGGGGCATCCCAAACAAATAACAAAGAAACCCACTCGTATTAAAATTCACCAAAATATGAAACCTCAAGTTTTGAGGGCTTTCTACCGTAACCTCGATTTTGCTGCAACTTATCGCCTTATCCTTAGGACAATTCCAAATCGGACTAAAAAAGTCATAGCCCTCAAGAATTGAAAACGAACTGTCTTTGTTCCCGTGCTCCTCCATTGATACGTGATTCACGGTAGGGGTATAAACCCACATGGGTCGATCAAGGCTCCAAACTGTTGGTCGCGACTGTAGGGAAGTTGGCGCGTGAGGTGTTTGCTGTTGCGGGTACAAGGGAGGCGCGGACAGCGTGGGTTTTGCTAGCGAAAGACTAACCCAACCAAGAAATACTTGGATGCGGAGACACTCTTCCGCATCGGGTGTCACCCTGTCTTCATCATATATCGGTGCATTTTCAAAAAGTAGTTCAAGTTCACGAACCCGTTGTTGTAACCTTTCGATCTCAGCAACGTCACGTGGGTCACGCTGTTCCTGCCCGTTGCCTCCGGCGGCGAATCTATGGTGCTGACGACGATCTCCCTCACGATCCGACATCCTGAGAAACCTGAGCTCTGATACCACTTGATACGGATTCGTATAAGCGGGTGACGATAACCTAGGCTAAAACCTAGCGGCGAAGACGCTTGGCCAACCAAGTCGCCGACGACGGTGTGATATCCGGCCAACCGGAGCTATCAGTTAAACAAAACATGTTTAAGAAGAAAAGATTTCTTTATTCAAAATTCAACTCTCTTAAAACGATTACAAAGAAGTCTTTAAATAGACCATATAAATAAAGGAAACACAATTAGACTAGGAAACTAATAACTAATAAAATATTATTCAAAATAAAGATAGAATAGGAATAAAGAATCCCTATTGGGCTTGGATTCTCTGTGTTGCGATCGGATCCGAATACAGATCAACCAGATCTGTATAATTATTTTGACTTAATTACGAACTTATCTTGAAAACAATGTTTATGTACGTACGACTTAATTTCATGATGTTTATGCATGATATTCTTAGCTTGTGTTTGTAGTTGTTGAGGATTACAGATTCAAACTATATGTATTTGTAAGAAACTGGAATCGAGAAAAATACATGAGGAAAACACATTATGGAACTGGTAGTATTAGCAGCGACATTCAGGGCTTTAGCGGTGACAAAAGTCGCCGCTAAAAGTCCATTTTCTTGTTGTGAAGCTAGACCAGCAAGTTAGCTAGTTGGAAAGTGATACAGAAATAGAATCATAAACAACAGAATATATTACAAGCAAAGCAGAGTATCACGATGCCACGAGTCTCAATCTAAATCTATATTTTTGCTTGATATCAGACATCTAAGTCCCATAGATGGCTAGGACGTTCAAAGAACTCGCTTTAAGGATGCTCCATGTGGTTCTAATCGACAAATAAGGAAGTAGTACTTCTGGTACCTCCCTTGACTTTCGAAGAGTCAAGTTGGTTGCTAGATCCCCCCCCCCCCCCCAAAAAAAATCTCAAATTAGAAGAGTGATTGGTGTTTTCTCTGTATTTCATAAAAGAGCGTTGGTTTATAATTAGCGATATTCGATCAAATAACCCTATACAAGTACAGGGACCATTTATGTCAGTTAGACAAAGTTTAATGAAATGGTTTAGAGCATAATTAACATGGTATATTCAACAACTGTTTCAACATATCAAAGTAAAATGAGTGTACAGAAGACTTGTTTCAAGGAAATATTATTCAAATTTCATGGAATTAATCTATATGGGTCTAAACTCAATGCCTTCAACAATAAGCCCGCTAATCCTGCCATCACAATTGGACAAAGATAGGCACAATGGAATCATTTTGGGGGTAGTAGTAGTAGTTCGGAATCGGAATTGCCAAATTTCTACTTCCATCCAATCATCGTTCCTCTGTTGTGGAAGGCCTTTTATGTTTGGCCTATTGACTGCATTGTGGGTGTTTTGATCTGCATTTGGTCCAATAACCGGGGTTTGAGGACTTACTAAATAGAGATACCAACTTATACGTTCTGAACCAAAATATTTTCTACCTGTTGGGCTATATATTAGAGGCATGAACATTAGATGTGGGCTTACTTCTTAATGGGCTTGGTGTTCACGTTTGGGCTTAGAGAGTTTACGATTTTAGAGCTTAGTGGGCCGGTCTTCATTGTGTTTACTATTGGGCTTAGGGTTTTGTAAGGGTACTATATAAACCCTCATAGTGTTTATGATTAGGAAGCTTTTTGGATTAAGATTTGTGTCACCTCTCTTGTATTTACGATCGGTTCATTTAGCTCAAGAAAGTATTGTGTTTCATTCATGATTTGATCTTTGTTGTTTTTCACATTATCAAATTTATTTCTTCTACTTTCTTCTTGAATCAATCACTTACGAGGTTTCTGCACTCGTTTGTGATATCAATATCGTGTTTTGGTAGATTTTCTAGACCAACAATTGGTATCAGAGCCAAGAATCACTGATTCGAGGTTCTCACGGTATTGGATTCAAGTGTTTTCTGGAAAAAGGTTCGATTTTTGAAGGTTTTGAAGGTGTTCTTGGGGTTTACGATCAGGCTGTTGCTGTGTTTGAGAGTTTACGATCTTTTTCTGGGTTTGTTTGTGTGTTTACGACTGCAAGTGTTTGAAGATCATCATCGGAAACGTGTTCACGAGTTCAAGCTTCGATTTTTATCCGTTTACGACCAAGAAACTGGTGTTTACGACATGTTCTTATCGGAATCGAGAGTTTACGACTTTTGTTTGCCGGAATCATCAATCGTAATTGAAGTTTATGATTTTCTCGGCCGGAATCGTCGTTTACGATTAAGCTTCCATCGTAATCAGTGTTTACGATCCAGTGTTTACGACTAGCTCTGTGACTTGATCGGAATCAGGTGTTCTCGATCGTAATCAAGTGTTATCGATCGTAATCTCTCTTTTTGGACATTTGGACTTTAGTTTTAAGTTTTCCTAAGCTTACATTATGGATTTCGAACCGAGCATGTATCAAAAGTTGGATTTTGAGATTGGATCCATCACTCGTCCACCAAGACTCACATCGGCGGATAACTTTCTGGAGTGGAAATATAGATTTGAAAACCACTTGAAGAGTGTTGATCTAAGACTTTGGAGAGCAGTAATTCATGGGCCATACACGCCTACACACTCACAGGAAGTTAATGCAGGGAAGGCTAAAAAGGAAGACGAATATGATGATGATGATTGGGAAAGATGTAACAAAGCTGAGAGGGCGTTTGCTATCATGACTATGGCACTAACACCAGATATTGCACAAGGATTTAAGCACTGCAAGACTGCAACGCAACTCTGGAATGCTTTGGTAGTGGCATATGAAGGAAATCCAGACATAAAGGCAAGCCGTAAGCAAATGCTGAAGCAGAAATTCAATCTGTTCAACCACATTCAAGGAGAATCCTTTGAAGCTCAAGTGCAAAGGTTCGTGTCTCTGATGGCCGAAATGTCAAGCTACAATGTTGAACCAGATCAGGAAGATAAGAATCTGAAACTGCTGAATAGCTTACCCAAATCCTAGAATACCAACATCTCCATCATTAAAGACAACAACAAGCTGAGTGAGCTATCACTTGATGAGATGATCAACAAACTGAAGTCAAAACTTATTGATGACAAGCAGAGAGAATTGAACCATATAAGCTCTCTTAGTTTGGCGGGAAAACTGAACCAAGCACTGTTGTCAGAAGAAGTGGAGTCTAAGCAAGATGGAAAGTCAACTGGGAGTGGACCGAGCTGTAACACCCCCAATTTCCACTAACGGAGTATAACCGTGTGGGGTGTTATCCAGACCAGGATCCAAGTATTTAGTTATAACCAAGCCATAGTTAAGGGGGTAAACCGGTCATGTATTACATTTAATAAATCAGAGTTTACATTTCACAAAATCAACGGAAGCATTAAAAGTTTACAAGGTATTTGTCTAGTAAAAGTAATTACTAAAGTATCTGAAATAAAATTTTCAAAAGGGTTTCGTAAAGAACAAGTATTGCCCATGCCCGTGCCATCCATGATCCTCCAAGCAACCTGAAAAGCATTCAACAATCAAGTGTCAGCAAAAGCTGGTGAGTTCACAAAGGCAGTCTACACTCACCTGTGTAGACCAAAAATGCATACGAATAACGAAAGGCTAATTCGTAAATTACAAGTAATATCCATATCGTTAGGTAGCTAGCCTATGCTTATGTTCACCTAAACGTTCGGAACCAAAGCTGACCTATGCGTCACAGGTTTTGCCTGTGCGATTTGCCTTCCCCGTGTCTCTCCCGATCACGGTAGTCCTAGGCTAATATTGGTCTAAGTCCGACCGCCAGTCGGGAGGGTGCATCCTGTGCACCGCTGAGCGGGGGTGTCAATCCCCAGTAGTACTACTCAACATTACCTCGCTATTCTATATTAATGGCCCGATAAAGTAAGGACTTTTGATATTAAAAGCAATTCAGTGAAACATGTGATATATGGTGGATAACTACTTAAGTAAAGAAATACCTTTACCGTGTTGTTGCCATCCTTTACCGGATGCAACCAAACTAGTAAGTGGAACTCACCTTAGGGTGCACTGGTACGCGACACTTGGCTTTAAAGATTGGCTATGAATAACCTATTTTGGGTAAATATGGTCTAACCGAATTAGAGGTTGTCTATAAGACGAAAATAGCATATAAGCATCTAAACATGTTTCATGTGATCATACAAGTCACATAATGCACATACAAGTCCCAATTTGGGAGAAAATCAAGTAATTGCAACTTAAGTCAAAGTTGACCCAGAAAGTCAAACTTCAAGCACCTAACTAGTGACATAGCTAAAATCCACATTACTTGGAGTTTGTAGGAT
>JBCNJP010004112.1:0-28000 GCA_039602395.1 Deinandra increscens subsp. villosa
GTTTTGGTCACAGGCGACACTATAGTTTCGCTTAATAGTGTCGCCGGATGAAGGTATACATAATTTCGCTGAATAGTGTCGCCTATTGAATGCACAGTTTCCCTAGTCGCTAAAAACCCGTAAATTTGACTAAAAATCTTTCTAACAGCTTCCATACTTCATGTAATTCATTATCTAGCATACATAAACATTTACCAACATCACAGAAGCATTTTTAACACCTTAAACATGGTTTTTCATCATCAAATCATCAAGAACACTTTTTACACAAAATGACCTCATCTAGCATGGATCTTCATTATGGATCAGTTTCACACGTAAATTTGCAGACTTTATGGTAGATCTAACATTCCTAAGCATCATTTCAGAAGATCAAGTGATTCTATGAAGATCTAGGCATGCTTTATAGTAAAACATATAGAAAAATGCATAAAATATGGTTTTGGGACTCACGGTTTGATCAAGCTTGATGGATGATCTTTACCAACAGAGATGATGGCTGCTAATGGTGGTTCTAGGCTGGTCCAGATTTCACGAGAAAGAGAGAGTGTGTAGGAGAGTGTGTGTGTGTTGTATGGTGATGTATGGAGAAATGGGGATTAGGGTTTAACTTCTCATTTAAATACTAAGGCTTATGGTGGGCTTATCATGGGGATTTGGGCCCCCAATGATTAGTCCATCATTAGACTAATTACTAGCCCAATCATTAATCATGTATGCATATACTTAATTATCCGGTTAACTTTAAAGACACAATTAAGCAATTTGTCACAGAATTCAACAAATAATAAATTGTCATGCTTTTTAATAATAATCATGTATTTAAATCATATTGCACATAACAACAATAATTAAGTAAACATATAACACGTATGGACGGGTTCGGTGATCAACCAAAGGTCGTGGACGTATTCGGCCTAGTTAAGCATTAGTTACTAAGTTAACACTTATAACGTAACTAACGGAGATTGTCTAACGGAAGTAAACCTTGAAATTCTCGGATGTCACATCATCCCATTGTAAATGGAATTTTCGTCCCGAAAATTATTCTTGCGTAGTAGCGTTCGCAGCTTCAGCTGTCGTTGTTGCGGTAGTTGCTGGGGAAAGAAAAGCAAAAGTTTTAGGGTCGCCACATCCTCCTCCTGTTAAAGGAGTTTTGGTCCCCAAAATTAAATCATACCTTGAGTTTCCGTGGACGTTTGCTCGAACAAGTGAGGATACTTCTTCTTCATCTGATCCTCTCGTTCCCATGTATATTCAGGTCCACGCTTTGAGTTCCATCGAACTTTGACGATCGGAATCTTGCTACGTTTGAGGGTTTTCTCCTCGCGTCCCATGATTTCTACTGGTTGATCAATAATTCTCAAGTGTTCGTCAATCTCTAATTCCTCCAAAGGAATTACTTCAGTGTTGTCAGCCAGACATTTCTTCAGATTCGAGACGTGAAACACGTTGTGAACTCCATCGAGTTCTGTAGGGAGTTGTAATCGGTAGGCCACCGGGCCTACTTCCCTAATGATTTCAAATGGACCGATATAGCGAGATTCAGCTTTCCACGCTTTCTGAAGCGTATCACCCCTTTCCAGGGAGATACCTTCAGTAGTACCTTGTCGCCTACCTCGAACTTCAAAGGTTTACGGCGTTTGTCGGCATAGCTCTTTTGTCTGTCACGTGCTGCGGCTATCCGTTTTCTGATTTGAATAATTCGCTCCGTTGTATCATGAATGAGTTCCGGTCCGGTGAGTCCCTTCTCACCCGTTTCGGCCCAACACACGGGCGATCTACATTTTCTGCCATAAAGAGCTTCAAAAGGTGCTGCACCGATGCTCGTATGATAACTGTTGTTGTAGGAGAACTCCACCAACGGAAGGTGAGCCTCCCAGTCTTTACCAAAGTCGAGAACGCAAGCTCGGAGCATGTCTTCCAAAGTCTGAATAGTTCGTTCCGTCTGACCATCGGTCTGCGGGTGATACGCTGTACTCATATCCAGTCTGGTTCCCAGTGCTTCTTGCATAGATTTCCACAGTCGGGAAGTAAATCGAGGATCTCGGTCGGAGATAATAGTCTTAGGCACTCCATGAAGTGCCACAATTCGGTCAATGTACAGCTTCGTCAACTTATCCATATTGTCAGCTTCCCGCATTGGAATAAAATGTGCAGATTTGGTTAGTCGATCAATAATGATCCAAATCGCATCCGGTCGATTCGATCGATGTGGTAGTCCTGTTACAAAATCCATGGAGATATCCTCCCATTTCCATTCTGGGATCGTTGGTTGCTGCAATAGCCCAGAAGGCTTTTGGTACTCGATCTTAACCCTTAAGCATGTTAAACACTTAGCCACATATCGCGCAATGTCGGCTTTCATATTCAGCCACCAATACAAGTTCTTCAAATCTTGGTACATTTTGTCTGATCCAGGGTGCACCAAATACCTTGATTTGTGAGCCCAAATCCTGTCATTGTAATATCTGAGTCCGTCGGACTTAATTTCAGAGTTTCCATCCACCCCTCGCAGTGCTTCAGCTGCAAAGTTTTCTTCTTTTAAAGCTTCTTGTTGGGCATCGCGGATCCGATCCGGAAGTCCCGTGTGAATGGTAAGTTGTAGCGCTCGTACTCATCGAGGCTTTTCGTACTCTTTTCGGCTTAAGGCGTCAGCCACAACATTGGCTTTTCCCGGGTGATACTTGATCGCTAAGTCATAATCATTTAATAGCTCGACCCACCTTCGTTGTCGCATGTTGAGGTCCTTTTGTTCAAAGATGTGCTGTAAGCTTTTGTGGTCAGTAAATATCGTGCACTTTGTCCCATAGAGGTAATGTCTCCAAATCTTGAGTGCAAACACCACGGCTCCCAATTCCAAATCATGTGTTGTGTAATTCTTCTCAGTATCCTTCAGTTGTCTGGACCCGTAGGCAATCACTTTGTCTCGTTGCATCAACACGCACCCGAGTCCTTGAATGGATACATCGCAGTAAACCACGAAGTCGTCAACCCCTTCGGGTAATGAGAGAATTGGAGCTGAACATAACATGTCCTTAAGAGTTTGAAACGCGTGTTCTTCTTTTTCACCCCATCTATATTGCACTCCTTTGTGCGTTAAGGCTGTTAAGGGTTGAGCCAATTGTGAGAAACCCTTAATCAACCTTCGGTAATATCCAGCAAGTCCTAAAAATTGTCGGATTTTGGTCGGCGCTCTTGGAGTAGACCAATTCTTAATAGCTTCCACTTTAACTGGGTCGACATGAATTCCATCCTGATTAACAATGTGTCCGAGAAACTGGACTTCGCGAATCCAAAAGTCGCACTTTGAAAACTTGGCGTAAAGCTGTTCCTTGCGGAGTAACTCCAAAATCAGTCGTAGGTGTCTCTCGTGTTCTTCCTTTGACTTGGAGTAGATTAAGATATCGTCAATGAAAACTATCACAAACTGATCGAGGTACGGCCTGCATACTCGATTCATCAAATCCATAAACACCGCAGGCGCATTAGTTAGCCCAAACGGCATAACTAGAAACTCGTAATGACCATACCGAGTTCTGAAAGCAGTCTTGGGGACATCCTCATCCCGAACACGAAGTTGGTGATATCCAGACCGTAGATCAATCTTTGAAAAGTAGCTTGAACCTTGTAGTTGGTCGAAGAGATCGTCGATTCGAGGAAGTGGATACCGATTCTTGTTCGTAACCTTGTTAAGTTCTCGGTAGTCAATACACATTCGGAACGTTCCGTCTTTCTTCTTAACAAACAATACCTGTGCTCCCCATGGAGACGAACTTGGACGGATAAATCCTTTGTCGAGTAGCTCTTGAAGTTGTGAGGAGAGTTCGTTGAGTTTGCTTACCACCAAACGGTACGGAGCACGTGCAATCGGAGCGGCTCCAGGAGCTAAGTCGATCCCAAACTCTACTTGTCGAAATGGAGGCAAACCAGGCAGATCTTCAGGAAATACATCTTGGAAGTCGCGGACTATCGGGTAGTCGTCGATTTTACGCTCGGGAAGAGTCGTGTCGGTGACGTTTGCAAGGATCGCGAAGTGCCCTTTACGGAGGCACTTTTGAGCTTTGAGAAAAGAGATAATACCGGTGACTGCTCCACCTTTTTCACCTTGAACTGTTAACACTTTACCCTCTTCGAGTGGAATACAAACCACTTTTTCTTTACATAAGATTTCAGCTCGGTTTTCAGATAACCAATCCATTTCTACTATAACATCAAAACTACCAATCGGGAAAGGCATAAGATCGATTCCTAACGTATGGCCAGCTAGTTCTAACTTACAGTCCTTAACTATTTGAGTTGTATCATGAAGTTTACCATTCGCTAGTTCTACCACATACGTAGCATCTAAGTCAATCGGTTTAGCAGTAATTAGTCTAGCAAACTTAGTGGAAATAAAACTTCTTTTAGCACCAGAATCAAACAATACAGTAGCGAAGAAACCATTTAAGATGAATTTACCGTTAATCACGTTGGCGTCGTTGCGAGCTTCTCCCTGACCCATGACGAAAGCACGACCCCTACCATTTCCACCATTACCGTTTCCACCATTACCATTCCCACCATTACCATTTCCGTTTCCCGGGTTTCCACCGTTGCCATTGTTACCATTCCCTTGTTTGTGCAATTGCGGGCAATCTTTCCTCATGTGGCCTTGAGCACCACATTCATAACAGCCACGGGCTCCACCATTGTTGTTGTTCTGATTGTTTCCTTGCCCGTTACGGTTGTTTCCGTTTCCCCTGTTGTTGTTGCCATGAGTGTTGTTGTTCAACCTTTGTAAGTTGGTCCAGCAGTTGTTAGCCTCATGCCCCGGTTTCCCACATCTTCCACACTCCAGACCTTTGTTACACATACCATTGTGGTGTTTCCCGCACTTGTTACAAAACGGAGCTTTACCCTTGTAGTTTCCATTCCCGCCTTGGCGATTGTTACTTCCACTGTTGTTGAAATTGGACCTTGTGTTGTCTGGTCGCTTGTTCTGGTATTGGGAGTTAGAGGACCTCCCAGATTGATTTCCAACAGATTGATTGTTCACAGATGTTGCTGGAGCTTCTTCTTCAGCCTTACGCTTGCCACTCAAGGCAGTCTTCTCAGTGACCTTTGCGGGTAGAGTACCCCTCTCGATTTCCTGATCGGTTAACTTGTGAGCCAAACGGATGGCTTGCTGCACAGTTGTTGGGTTGCTTGCGGTCACCAAGCTCTTGATTTGGGGTGCAAGACCCTCCAGATAACGCTCAATGCGCTTAAATTCAGCATCAACCATTGTTGGGCACAGTACCTCGTACTCGTGGTAACGCGCAGTGTACTCCTCAACTTCTGACCCAGACATCTTGGAGTTCAAAAACTCTCCTTCCAGTTTCTTGACTTGATCTCGAGGGCAATACTCCTCCATAACCAGTTCCTTAAACGCTCCCCATTCCATGTCATTAGCCGCATCTAACCCAATCATCTGAATCTCGGCATTCCACCAGGAGAGAGCAGCTCCCTCGAAGGTACCAGTCGCATACTTTACTTTGTTCTCAGCAGGGCAGTTGCACATAGAGAAGACTTTCTCAGACTTCTCGATCCACCTGAGGAGTCCTACCGCTCCTTCTTCGCCGGAAAACGTTATCGGCTTGCAGTCCATGAAGGACTTAAATGTGCAGTGATGGTGGTTTCCTGATGCAATAATAGTTCGGGTTTTAAGCTTAAACAGGTCAAAATATAATCGCTTTGTGCCTTAACCGACATAATTACCCTGCGCGGCGTATGCAGCTTGGACGACTGCCACTGCGGCTTGCACGTGTTCGTTAATCATCGGTTGCAGTTGTGCAGGTTTCATGTTAATGTTGCTTCTTCCGTGTCCTCTTCCAGACATTTTGCTGGACAGTTAAAGTAGCCAGTGTTCAGTCACAGTTATACACTATACACATCCCATAATATGTATATTAACCTTTTCCCGTTATCCCACTATTAGTCCAAATTTTTTTTTTGTGCAAAATTTAGGCGTCGTCGAAGAACGTCGTAAATCGTAAGTACTATTGTCGAAAGTCGGCCTTCCCATAAAGTCACTGTCGGCGTAGTCATCGTAGTAGAAATCAGGACGTAGCGTGTAGCATCGTTTCCTTGTCGCTTTCCCCCGGAATAGTGTGCGTCTTAGCGTTCGCATTTCGTATTCGTGTGTGAAATTTCCTAAGGTTTTTCCGTTAGACTACCTAGACATGGTCTATATATATATTTATATATATATACATATGAAGTATTTACTTACACAGCAGAGCGAGTATCCCAGGTTGGCACGTAAAAATTTGATTTTGGGAATTTGTTTGTTCGTTTGTAACTAAGGTTTCAAGTTGCAGTTTCCAAATCGTTTTCAAAAATGATTCCAGTTCTCTGCAACCTATGGCTCTGATACCAATCTGTCACACCCCCAAATAACCACTAACGGAGTTTATACCGTTAAGGGGTGCGAGCAAACCAGGACCACAACCGTTAGTTACAAATAATGAACGAATCAGAGTAAAGTCCAAACATTCAAAATAAAACAGTTTTAAAAGTTCGCAGCGGAATATAACATAAGCGTCTTAGCACTAACCACGTGCTTTAATTACAAAACATAATTTGTTGTTTTATTCCCAATTTAAGTTCAAAATAAAATAAGTATCTTCAGTGCCATGCCAACCTCCAGTGGGTACTCCTCAGCGATCTGCAAAAGTGAAAACCATACAAGTGTCAACCTAACGGTTGGTGAGTTCACAGTGGGCATGTCATGCAGCGGCCCGGTCTCATAAGCGTATGTATCAACATATAAATAAGTAATAGTTTTGCAAGGCAATTTGCCAAGTGTTGCATTATCGAATATGCACTAGTTAGGTAAAGGATTAAAGTGGTCAACCGATATCGCGGGTAGCTAATCCGGTTTTCATGCACTAAGGAAGTTCGTACCAAAGCTGACGTAACAGTGTTCGGCATTTGCTGATGGTTTGTGCCTCCAGTTGTGTTCCTCATGGGACCCACAACTAAAATAGGCTGATATTGAACTCCGTTCGGCCTCCAACCGGTTGGCTACACATTTGTGTACCGCGGAGCAGGGTTGTCAACCCTCAGTAGATCTACCCAACATCCCCTCGCTTCACGAATTAATGGTACTACATTGTTGAGGACTTTTAAGTTTTAAGGCATCCTTAGAAATCATGTGATATCATTTGGTTTAGACTTTAACCTACACTAGTCATATTAAAATCGTTTGTTCTGGATTTCCTTTGAAATCCTAAAAGAGTTTAAGTATCAAAAGGGTTGTTCCGGATCTCATTTGAAATCCCAAGGGTGGACAGTTGCAAGTGTTTCCCATAGAACACTCCAACTTCCATAACAGATATCCCATTCGGCGATACCTCAAAATGTCAGCGTTATTTTCCGTTTGATAAACTCATTGTGACCCAAACGAGCTCACAATTAAAGGGTTTGTGAAACTCACCTTAGGTTGCTCAGCTACACTTGCTAAATAATCTAAGTATTTGTTTGCTAACGAAGACCTAATAATCACATTAAGGTCTTAAGTATTAGTTTTGTGTCTAATCTTGACGTCACTATGGCCCATAACATAGCACGTTGGAACTACGACTCGACATACCGACACACGACACCGATGGTTGATCATATACGAGGGTTCACATAAGTCAGAAATCAAAGCATGTTTCATTATTGCATAATCATGTAAGGCATGGCATAACATTCAAATAAGTTGCACAAGTTTGGGTTTTAGTCTGATCACAGTTTCGCTACAGTTTCGCTATGCAGTTTCGCTACAGTTTCGCTATGTGCACGGGAAACACTTTCGCTAGGCAGTACCCGATGACACAGTTTCGCTAGCTAGTTTCGCTCGAAACTGTTGACACAGTTTCGCTAGCATAGCTTCGCTCGAAACTGGTTTGAACTTTCGTTCAGGGACAAGGTCTATGGCTGTTTCGCTCGGTAGTTTCGGTCACAGGCGACACTATAGTTTCGCTTAATAGTGTCGCCGGATGAAGGTATACATAATTTCGCTGAATAGTGTCGCCTATTGAATGCACAGTTTCCCTAGTCGCTAAAAACCCGTAAATTTGACTAAAAATCTTTCTAACAGCTTCCATACTTCATGTAATTCATTATCTAGCATACATAAACATTTACCAACATCACAGAAGCATTTTTAACACCTTAAACATGGTTTTTCATCATCAAATCATCAAGAACACTTTTTACACAAAATGACCTCATCTAGCATGGATCTTCATTATGGATCAGTTTCACACGTAAATTTGCAGACTTTATGGTAGATCTAACATTCCTAAGCATCATTTCAGAAGATCAAGTGATTCTATGAAGATCTAGGCATGCTTTATAGTAAAACATATAGAAAAATGCATAAAATATGGTTTTGGGACTCACGGTTTGATCAAGCTTGATGGATGATCTTTACCAACAGAGATGATGGCTGCTAATGGTGGTTCTAGGCTGGTCCAGATTTCACGAGAAAGAGAGAGTGTGTAGGAGAGTGTGTGTGTGTTGTATGGTGATGTATGGAGAAATGGGGATTAGGGTTTAACTTCTCATTTAAATACTAAGGCTTATGGTGGGCTTATCATGGGGATTTGGGCCCCCAATGATTAGTCCATCATTAGACTAATTACTAGCCCAATCATTAATCATGTATGCATATACTTAATTATCCGGTTAACTTTAAAGACACAATTAAGCAATTTGTCACAAAATTCAACAAATAATAAATTGTCATGCTTTTTAATAATAATCATGTATTTAAATCATATTGCACATAACAACAATAATTAAGTAAACATATAACACGTATGGACGGGTTCGGTGATCAACCAAAGGTCGTGGACGTATTCGGCCTAGTTAAGCATTAGTTACTAAGTTAACACTTATAACGTAACTAACGGAGATTGTCTAAGGAAGTAAACCTTGAAATTCTCGGATGTCACATCATCCCCTTGTAAATGGAATTTTCGTCCCGAAAATTATTCTTGCGTAGTAGCGTTCGCAGCTTCAGCTGTCGTTGTTGCGGTAGTTGCTGGGGAAAGAAAAGCAAAAGTTTTAGGGTCGCCACATCCTCCTCCTGTTAAAGGAGTTTTGGTCCCCAAAATTAAATCATACCTTGAGTTTCCGTGGACGTTTGCTCGAACAAGTGAGGATACTTCTTCTTCATCTGATCCTCTCGTTCCCATGTATATTCAGGTCCACGCTTTGAGTTCCATCGAACTTTGACGATCGGAATCTTGCTACGTTTGAGGGTTTTCTCCTCGCGTCCCATGATTTCTACTGGTTGATCAATAATTCTCAAGTGTTCGTCAATCTCTAATTCCTCCAAAGGAATTACTTCAGTGTTGTCAGCCAGACATTTCTTCAGATTCGAGACGTGAAACACGTTGTGAACTCCATCGAGTTCTGTAGGGAGTTGTAATCGGTAGGCCACCGGGCCTACTTCCCTAATGATTTCAAATGGACCGATATAGCGAGATTCAGCTTTCCACGCTTTCCGAAGCGTATCACCCCTTTCCAGGGAGATACCTTCAGTAGTACCTTGTCGCCTACCTCGAACTTCAAAGGTTTACGGCGTTTGTCGGCATAGCTCTTTTGTCTGTCACGTGCTGCGGCTATCCGTTTTCTGATTTGAATAATTCGCTCCGTTGTATCATGAATGAGTTCCGGTCCGGTGAGTCCCTTCTCACCCGTTTCGGCCCAACACACGGGCGATCTACATTTTCTGCCATAAAGAGCTTCAAAAGGTGCTGCACCGATGCTCGTATGATAACTGTTGTTGTAGGAGAACTCCACCAACGGAAGGTGAGCCTCCCAGTCTTTACCAAAGTCGAGAACGCAAGCTCGGAGCATGTCTTCCAAAGTCTGAATAGTTCGTTCCGTCTGACCATCGGTCTGCGGGTGATACGCTGTACTCATATCCAGTCTGGTTCCCAGTGCTTCTTGCATAGATTTCCACAGTCGGGAAGTAAATCGAGGATCTCGGTCGGAGATAATAGTCTTAGGCACTCCATGAAGTGCCACAATTCGGTCAATGTACAGCTTCGTCAACTTATCCATATTGTCAGCTTCCCGCATTGGAATAAAATGTGCAGATTTGGTTAGTCGATCAATAATGACCCAAATCGCATCCGGTCGATTCGATCGATGTGGTAGTCCTGTTACAAAATCCATGGAGATATCCTCCCATTTCCATTCTGGGATCGTTGGTTGCTGCAATAGCCCAGAAGGCTTTTGGTACTCGATCTTAACCCTTGAGCATGTTAAACACTTAGCCACATATCGCGCAATGTCGGCTTTCATATTCGGCCACCAATACAAGTTCTTCAAATCTTGGTACATTTTGTCTGATCCAGGGTGCACCAAATACCTTGATTTGTGAGCCCAAATCCTGTCATTGTAATATCTGAGTCCGTCGGACTTAATTTCAGAGTTTCCATCCACCCCTCGCAGTGCTTCAGCTGCGAAGTTTTCTTCTTTTAAAGCTTCTTGTTGGGCATCGCGGATCCGATCCGGCAGTCCCGTGTGAATGGTAAGTTGTAGCGCTCGTACTCATCGAGGCTTTTCGTACTCTTTTCGGCTTAAGGCGTCAGCCACAACATTGGCTTTTCCCGGGTGATACTTGATCGCTAAGTCATAATCATTTAATAGCTCGACCCACCTTCGTTGTCGCATGTTGAGGTCCTTTTGTTCAAAGATGTGCTGTAAGCTTTTGTGGTCAGTAAATATCGTGCACTTTGTCCCATAGAGGTAATGTCTCCAAATCTTGAGTGCAAACACCACGGCTCCCAATTCCAAATCATGTGTTGTGTAATTCTTCTCAGTATCCTTCAGTTGTCTGGACCCGTAGGCAATCACTTTGTCTCGTTGCATCAACACGCACCCGAGTCCTTGAATGGATACATCGCAGTAAACCACGAAGTCGTCAACCCCTTCGGGTAATGAGAGAATTGGAGCTGAACATAACATGTCCTTAAGAGTTTGAAACGCGTGTTCTTCTTTTTCACCCCATCTATATTGCACTCCTTTGTGCGTTAAGGCTGTTAAGGGTTGAGCCAATTGTGAGAAACCCTTAATGAACCTTCGGTAATATCCAGCAAGTCCTAAAAATTGTCGGATTTCGGTCGGCGCTCTTGGAGTAGACCAATTCTTAATAGCTTCCACTTTAACTGGGTCGACATGAATTCCATCCTGATTAACAATGTGTCCGAGAAACTGGACTTCGCGAATCCAAAAGTCGCACTTTGAAAACTTGGCGTAAAGCTGTTCCTTGCGGAGTAACTCCAAAATCAGTCGTAGGTGTCTCTCGTGTTCTTCCTTTGACTTGGAGTAGATTAAGATATCGTCAATGAAAACTATCACAAACTGATCGAGGTACGGCCTGCATACTCGATTCATCAAATCCATAAACACCGCAGGCGCATTAGTTAGCCCAAACGGCATAACTAGAAACTCGTAATGACCATACCGAGTTCTGAAAGCAGTCTTGGGGACATCCTCATCCCGAACACGAAGTTGGTGATATCCAGACCGTAGATCAATCTTTGAAAAGTAGCTTGAACCTTGTAGTTGGTCGAAGAGATCGTCGATTCGAGGAAGTGGATACCGATTCTTGTTCGTAACCTTGTTAAGTTCTCGGTAGTCAATACACATTCGGAACGTTCCGTCTTTCTTCTTAACAAACAATACCTGTGCTCCCCATGGAGACGAACTTGGACGGATAAATCCTTTGTCGAGTAGCTCTTGAAGTTGTGAGGAGAGTTCGTTGAGTTTGCTTACCACCAAACGGTACGGAGCGCGTGCAATCGGAGCGGCTCCAGGAGCTAAGTCGATCCCAAACTCTACTTGTCGAAATGGAAGCAAACCAGGCAGATCTTCAGGAAATACATCTTGGAAGTCGCGGACTATCGGGTAGTCGTCGATTTTACGCTCGGGAAGAGTCGTGTCGGTGACGTTTGCAAGGATCGCGAAGTGCCCTTTACGGAGGCACTTTTGAGCTTTGAGAAAAGAGATAATACCGGTGACTGCTCCACCTTTTTCACCTTGAACTGTTAACACTTTACCCTCTTCGAGTGGAATACAAACCACTTTTTCTTTACATAAGATTTCAGCTCGGTTTTCAGATAACCAATCCATTCCTACTATAACATCAAAACTACCAATCGGGAAAGGCATAAGATCGATTCCTAACGTATGGCCAGCTAGTTCTAACTTACAGTCCTTAACTATTTGAGTTGTATCATGAAGTTTACCATTCGCTAGTTCTACCACATACGTAGCATCTAAGTCAATCGGTTTAGCAGTAATTAGTCTAGCAAACTTAGTGGAAATAAAACTTCTTTTAGCACCAGAATCAAACAATACAGTAGCGAAGAAACCATTTAAGATGAATTTACCGTTAATCACGTTGGCGTCGTTGCGAGCTTCTCCCTGACCCATGACGAAGGCACGACCCCTACCATTTCCACCATTACCGTTTCCACCATTACCATTTCCGTTTCCCGGGTTTCCACCGTTGCCATTGTTACCATTCCCTTGTTTGTGCAATTGCGGGCAATCTTTCCTCATGTGGCCTTGAGCACCACATTCATAACAGCCACGGGCTCCACCATTGTTGTTGTTCTGATTGTTTCCTTGCCCGTTACGGTTGTTTCCGTTTCCCCTGTTGTTGTTGCCATGAGTGTTGTTGTTCAACCTTTGTAAGTTGGTCCAGCAGTTGTTAGCCTCATGCCCCGGTTTCCCACATCTTCCACACTCCAGACCTTTGTTACACATACCATTGTGGTGTTTCCCGCACTTGTTACAAAACGGAGCTTTACCCTTGTAGTTTCCATTCCCGCCTTGGTTATTGTTACTTCCACTGTTGTTGAAATTGGACCTTGTGTTGTCTGGTCGCTTGTTCTGGTATTGGGAGTTAGAGGACCTCCCAGATTGATTTCCAACAGATTGATTGTTCACAGATGTTGCTGGAGCTTCTTCTTCAGCCTTACGCTTGCCACTCAAGGCAGTCTTCTCAGTGACCTTTGCGGGTAGAGTACCCCTCTCGATTTCCTGATCGGTTAACTTGTGAGCCAAACGGATGGCTTGCTGCACGGTTGTTGGGTTGCTTGCGGTCACCAAGCTCTTGATTTGGGGTGCAAGACCCTCCAGATAACGCTCAATGCGCTTAAATTCAGCATCAACCATTGTTGGGCACAGTACCTCGTACTCGTGGTAACGCGCAGTGTACTCCTCAACTTCTGACCCAGACATCTTGGAGTTCAAAAACTCTCCTTCCAGTTTCTTGACTTGCTCTCAGGGCAATACTCCTCCATAACCAGTTCCTTAAACGCTCCCCATTCCATGTCATTAGCCGCATCTAACCCAATCATCTGAATCTCGGCATTCCACCAGGAGAGAGCAGCTCCCTCGAAGGTACCAGTCGCATACTTTACTTTGTTCTCAGCAGGGCAGTTGCACATAGAGAAGACTTTCTCAGACTTCTCGATCCACCTGAGGAGTCCTACCGCTCCTTCTTCGCCGGAAAACGTTATCGGCTTGCAGTCCATGAAGGACTTAAATGTGCAGTGATGGTGGTTTCCTGATGCAATAATAGTTCGGGTTTTAAGCTTAAACAGGTCAAAATATAATCGCTTTGTGCCTTAACCGGCATAATAATTACCCTGCGCGGCGTATGCAGCTTGGACGACTGCCACTGCGGCTTGCACGTGTTCGTTAATCATCGCTTGCAGTTGTGCAGGTGTCATGTTAATGTTGCTTCTTCCGTGTCCTCTTCCAGACATTTTGCTGGACAGTTAAAGTAGCCAGTGTTCAGTCACAGTTATGTATATTAACCTTTTCCCGTTATCCCACTATTAGTCCAATTTTTTTTTTTTTGTGCAAAATTTAGGCGTCGTCGAAGAACGTCGTAAATCGTAAGTACTATTGTCGAAAGTCGGCCTTCCCATAAAGTCACTGTCGGCGTAGTCATCGTAGTAGAAATCAGGACGTAGCGTGTAGCATCGTTTCCTTGTCGCTTTCCCCCGGAATAGTGTGCGTCTTAGCGTTCGCATTTCGTATTCGTGTGTGAAATTTCCTAAGGTTTTTCCGTTAGACTACCTAGACATGGTCTATATATATATTTATATATATATACATATGAAGTATTTACTTACACAGCAGAGCGAGTATCCCAGGTTGGCACGTAAAAATTTGATTTTGGGAATTTGTTTGTTCGTTTGTAACTAAGGTTTCAAGTTGCAGTTTCCAAATCGTTTTCAAAAATGATTCCAGTTCTCTGCAACCTATGGCTCTGATACCAATCTGTCACACCCCCAAATAACCACTAACGGAGTTTATACCGTTAAGGGGTGCGAGCAAACCAGGACCACAACCGTTAGTTACAAATACTGAACGAATCAGAGTAAAGTCCAAACATTCAAAATAAAACAGTTTTAAAAGTTCGCAGCGGAATATAACATAAGCGTCTTAGCACTAACCACGTGCTTTAATTACAAAACATAATTTGTTGTTTTATTCCCAATTTAAGTTCAAAATAAAATAAGTATCTTCGGTGCCATGCCAACCTCCAGTGGGTACTCCTCAGCGATCTGCAAAAGTGAAAACCATACAAGTGTCAACCTAACGGTTGGTGAGTTCACAGTGGGCATGTCATGCAGCGGCCCGGTCTCATAAGCGTATGTATCAACATATAAATAAGTAATAGTTTTGCAAGGCAATTTGCCAAGTGTTGCATTATCGAATATGCACTAGTTAGTTAAAGGATTAAAGTGGTCAACCGATATCGCGGGTAGCTAATCCGGTTTTCATGCACTAAGGAAGTTCGTACCAAAGCTGACGTAACAGTGTTCGGCATTTGCCGATGGTTTGTGCCTCCAGTTGTGTTCCTCATGGGACCCACAACTAAAATAGGCTGATATTGAACTCCGTTCGGCCTCCAACCGGTTGGCTACACATTTGTGTACCGCGGAGCAGGGTTGTCAACCCTCAGTAGATCTACCCAACATCCCCTCGCTTCACGAATTAATGGTACTACATTGTTGAGGACTTTTAAGTTTTAAGGCATCCTTAGAAATCATGTGATATCATTTGGTTTAGACTTTAACCTACACTAGTCATATTAAAATCGTTTGTTCTGGATTTCCTTTGAAATCCTAAAAGAGTTTAAGTATCAAAAGGGTTGTTCCGGATCTCATTTGAAATCCCAAGGGTGGACAGTTGCAAGTGTTTCCCATAGAACACTCCAACTTCCATAACAGATATCCCATTCGGCGATACCTCAAAATGTCAGCGTTATTTTCCGTTTGATAAACTCATTGTGACCCAAACGGGCTCACAATTAAAGGGTTTGTGAAACTCACCTTAGGTTGCTCAGCTACACTTGCTAAATAATCCAAGTATTTGTTTGCTAACGAAGACCTAATAATCACATTAAGGTCTTAAGTATTAGTTTTGTGTCTAATCTTGACGTCACTATGGCCCATAACATAGCACGTTGGAACTACGACTCGACATACCGACACACGACACCGATGGTTGATCATATACGAGGGTTCACATAAGTCAGAAATCAAAGCATGTTTCATTATTGCATAATCATGTAAGGCATGGCATAACATTCAAATAAGTTGCACAAGTTTGGGTTTTAGTCTGATCACAGTTTCGCTAAGCAGTTTCGCTACAGTTTCGCTATGCAGTTTCGCTATGTGCACGGGCAACACTTTCGCTAGGGAGTACCCGATGACACAGTTTCGCTAGCTAGTTTCGCTCGAAACTGTTGACACAGTTTCGCTAGCATAGCTTCGCTTGAAACTGGTTTGAACTTTCGTTCAGGGACAAGGTCTATGGCTGTTTCGCTCGGTAGTTTCGGTCACAGGAGACACTATAGTTTCGCTTAATAGTGTCGCCGGATGAAGGTATACATAATTTCGCTGAATAGTGTCGCCTATTGAATGCACAGTTTCGCTAGTCGCTAAAAACCCGTAAATTTGACTAAAAATCTTTCTAACAGCTTCCATACTTCATGTAATTCATTATCTAGCATACATAAACATTTACCAACATCACAGAAGCATTTTTAACACCTTAAACATGGTTTTTCATCATCAAATCATCAAGAACACTTTTTACACAAAATGACCTAATCTAGCATGGATCTTCATTATGGATCAGTTTCACACATAAATTTGCAGACTTTATGGTAGATCTAACATTCCTAAGCATCATTTCAGAAGATCAAGTGATTCTATGAAGATCTAGGCATGCTTTATAGTAAAACACATAGAAAAATGCATAAAATATGGTTTTGGGACTCACGGTTTGATCAAGCTTGATGGATGATCTTTACCAACAGAGATGATGGCTGCTAATGGTGGTTCTAGGCTGGTCCAGATTTCACGAGAAAGAGAGAGTGTGTAGGAGAGTGTGTGTGTGTTGTATGGCGATGTATGGAGAAATGGGGATTTGGGTTTAACTTCTCATTTAAATACTAAGGCTTATGGTGGGCTTATCATGGGGATTTGGGCCCCCAATGATTAGTCCATCATTAGACTAATTACTAGCCCAATCATTAATCATGTATGCATATACTTAATTATCCGGTTAACTTTAAAGACACAATTAAGCAATTTGTCACATAATTCAACAAATAATAAATAGTCATGCTTTTTAATAATAATCATGTATTTAAATCATATTGCACATAACAACAATAATTAAGTAAACATATAACACGTATGGACGGGTTCGGTGATCAACCAAAGGTCGTGGACGTATTCGGCCTAGTTAAGCATTAGTTACTAAGTTAACACTTATAACGTAACTAACGGAGATTGTCTAACGGAAGTAAACCTTGAAATTCTCGGATGTCACATCTTCTCTTTCAGATCAGCTTCTTCCTTTTTGATGCCAACTAAAGCCATTTCACTTAATAAATGTGAAAACCTAGTGATAAGCTTTGAAATATTCTCATTTGGATAATGCTTGAAATTGTCGAACTCTTTTCTTAGAACCTTTTGTTTGCTTTTCTTGAATTGCATCCCACAATTCTTTTGCAGAAGTATACGCAGAAAATTGATGTAATAAGTTGGAAGGTAATGCCATTGTTAAAGCACCATAAGCTTTTTGTTCTGCTTGATATGCCTTCTTTTGCTCACCAGTAAGACTTTGTTGCAAAACTGGTCTTCCATTTTGTCCTGTTGGATACTCATATAGATTATTGTAAGATATCCAAAAATCAACATCATTTGCACCAACATATGCATTGAATCGCTTCACCCAACTATGATAATCTTCCAATCTGAGTAATTTCGGAACTTTCTGACTTGTTCCTATTTCATTATCATAGTTAATGATAGCTTGCATCGTGTTTTGAATCGCGGAAAATGCTTGAAAATCCGACATATTTTCCAAAATATGATACCTCAAAAACTTCAAACTCAAAAACGAAGGCTTTCCAAGCGGATTTAGGGACTAAAAAATGGACGTACTAGCCATAGGCTGGTAAACGTCCTAGATCTCGTCGATATGAACGTTTTGGCTGGTATTGGGTTCCGTAACTCCTTACGGTTTTCAACTTATGGCAGTTTTAGTGATGACCACTTTTCTGCCAGCGGATCAAACCAAAATCAGCGGATCAGATTTGTATTTGCGGACCAAAAGCGGACCAGATTATACCTACGGATCAGATTTATAACCAGCGGACCAAATTGTACTAGCGGACCAGATTGATCTGGCGGACCAACTGTTACGGCGGACCAGAATTTTTTTTCAGCGGATCACACTGATACGCTATAACCGCCACGAACCAGCTCGATGAATATTGCCTAGCGGACCAGGCGGCGGAGCAGATTGTTCATCCGGAGGATCAGTCGTTTTTCATGCAGATTTCGACTGATTTCGCAAATTTTAACAAATTGAACTTAAATTTGCTTCACACAGATGCGAAAACTTACCAGGAACACTCGAAAATCATTATTAACCTTGGAAACACCCGGAATTGGAAGAATATGATGAAGAATGCTTCAAAACCCACCTTTTCTCTCTAAAAATCTCCAAAATCACAGAATATGATCAGCAAATGGAACCAGATAGCTCTGATACCACTTGTAAAACCATGGAGCGATGGATCGTTTGCTAATCACGTGATAATGAGATGAAGACAAGATCAAACAAGTAAATACAAATGGAATTTGTATTAATAAGCCTTGAGAGCACACACACAGAAACACACACAGAAACACACACAGAAGTGTAGAATATAGCAAGAGTTCTAAACATTCTACACAAGCTACCTATTTATAGGTAACTTAGACTGGCCGGCGTATCACCCAGCGTATCAACTGATACGCTGCACCAACTGGTATCGTGGACCCCCGACCACCGCGAAACCGAACCGGTTACTATCTTTGTTTCTATCGTTTTAAAACGTCAACTTCTCTTTTCTCTCGGTTTAACCCGAACCGCCAACTTCTCTTTTCTCTCGGTTTAACCCCCCTCCGTTGTGAGTCCTTTAAACCGGTTACTATCTTTGTTTCTATCGTTTTAAAACGTCCCAAGTGATCGACGAGTCTTGAAAACTAACTCGTTAAAAACTTACGTTATAACTTGCTAATCATATTGATCATTTTTCCTAACACAAAAGTGTAGTGTTTTTATATAAAATAAAAACACAAGGTTAAACTTACTAGCGTAAATAATTTAAATTGATCCTATGATGTTTACATATTTTTAGCATGGTTAAATGATAATATTATCAAATGACAATATGTTAAATGGTTAAGTATGGTTATTGTCATGTATTAGTGGGATATAAATTACAAAAATTGTTAATTTTGACTTATGTTGTTAATCATCATATTTATAAGCCAATATATTGCTAATGACAATTAACACGAACATATGACGTTAGTGACACACATGTGATTAATATGGACTTTAGATGTGTTAACTTGAAATTTTTAGACATAAATTGATAACACAAAGACATTTAAATAAATCTCTATGGTAGAATATTAATTTAGTAATTTTGTAAAATAAATCAAAATAATCAAAATTTTTTAACCGGATCAAATGTTTATTTTTAAACGTTTGAAATTGAAATGAAATCTTTAGACGATTTGAAAATATTTTTCGTCGTAACAAAACGTAAATAATTATTTTCGACAAATAATTATTCGTATGAGTTTTAGAAACCCTAATTTGATTTAAAACTCGCCATGCTTTGTTAATATTAATTATTGTAATAATAATTACATGTATTAACTTAAAACCCTAATTCTCTAAGAATAAGTTTGATATTAAAACAAACTTTAATATTTAACCTACTTGTGTTTATTCATTTAATCGTTAACTTGTAATAAATTGACAAATTATTCCGACAAGTTAGAATAATTATTTCATAATAATTATGTGCCTTGGTTATATATTTATAACATAACGCGATTAAATATTCAATCGATCAAGCGAACCTATAAATAATAATAATAAATATTATTATTTAAAACAATGTTCAAGACTTGATTGAACTGGCCTTCATGATACGTGATCACATGCTCATTACTTGTATTCAATTTACATAAATGCCTTCATACGTGAAATTTAGCATTTACTGGTTTTAAACTGATTAACTAACGGGTTTTCAAACGCTACAAATGGGATTATACGTCAAGACTTGACCGGTATCATTTGGGTAACGTTCGTTACTCAAATGATTATGTGGACCCTTATGCATATTGTCTTATGTTTTATTAGGACTTTACTTGCTAGTGGCCACTCGGTAATCCATTATCATCACTGAATCATGTGAGTTTCACGGCCACTTTTCTTTACAACAGTTTTACACTTATGGGGGAGAAATCATGAACTGATAAAATGCTTTTTACTTAATGTTATGGTTTACCTGTTAGCCGTTTAACTACATGTTCCATTCCGTATCCCAAACAACTGGTACTTTATCGTTATAAACGTTAGTACAACTGAAATCCCACTATTAATTGAATTCGATTAGTTCTGCTCGAAACGATAACTAGTGAATAGATCTATTTGGGTTGACAACTCTGTCCAGATTGGTAGCTCCAATCCTGACTTCGTATATTGTCAAGGGGTACACGTCAGTTATTCTAGACTGTTCGGTATTCTTGGGATAGAATGCCATGAGTGGGTAATCCGTTAGTATTCGAATTTGAGGTTCATGGGAGATCTTACAACCACGACAGTAAACCAACATAACATTTAAGTATACCGTAAACTGTTATTCCAACATACCGTAAACTATTATTCCAACACACTGTAAACTATTTTTACAAACTTACCATAGAATCATAAACCTGTGAACCTCACCAACTTTATGTTGACCTTTTAAACTCATGATTTCTCAGGTATCTAAGCTTATCATGGAAGACGTGCAAATGGGGCTTCACTGTAACTTTCGACCCTGCTTTACCGTAGTCGTAGTCCCGACCTATCTTAAATAAACTGCTTTATGATTTCAATATCAAACTAAGACTGTTGTTCAAATGTAAGACAATATCATTTCACCACGACTTTCCGCTGCAACATGAATGGTATTATGTTTTAAATTACGTTTGAATTTAGTAGAAGTTGTTCTGTATATCTACGACTATGATTCCGTCTCTAACGTGTGCTGAAGTGTCTATAAAAAATCGGTCAAGTCAAAAAGGGAAATCCCGAGTGACTAAACACACACGTAGGGTGTATGCAGAATAGTATCAGTAAATACCCGGATGTCAAATCCAAGGACGGAATGCAAGCTCTCGATATGCGAACTTTGCTAATATTTAACCAAAATATTTTGAATTTCAGATAAACAAAGAAACAGATAAGCAAGTAACTAGAAACAACTAAGGAACAAAACAACAAAATATAAGAATAAAAATCAGTAATGAGACGAATATCACTCGGATAAGAATCCTCTAAGCATGACCTTGACCTCCAATCTGTCATATCAATATGACAACTACCTCGCAAATGATAACTACCAAGGCAACCTAGACTATAGACACATCCTAGTTACCAAGGTAATCCCAATTAAAAGTCTAGGTAGAAAACTAAATGAAACTGTCTAATTGCCTAGTTGCTTCGGTCAAAGCTAACAAAACACACACGCAACAAGAATACACAAGGAAGGTCTTCCTAATTAGGCCCTATAACGTGAATAATTCTGACTTGAAAACCTAAGAACTTAGGAAATGCTAAACACGAAACAATAAGTCAAAACCTTACGGTCATAAGTGTTCTAACTTACCAAACAATGTCTAACAACCACCTAATGTGCAAAGTCAAGTCGGTCAACTCAGTTTCAACACAAATACATACAAGATTAGCCCCAAATCTGAATTATACAATCATGTAGATGGTCATCGGATCATGCATTAACCTAAAACTATAAAAGTCAAAGATCAACAATGAGGAATTTAACAAATTGGTTGAAGTTCTTCAATCCACATCAAATTACCCACATCATATGATTCAAACAAAAGCTAACAAAGCATATATGATCATTCAAAGGATCCAAAATAGAATTAACAGACAATTACATCATGTCATATTGAAAAGTCAAACAAAGAAGTCAAATCATGCTTAAATTCATCAAACCCAAGTGATAAAAGAAGATCTAGCCACTAAACATCATCAAAACAACTAAAAATCCAATCTTTAGCATGTTCATAATCTGAGATTTACAAAGAAAAGGGAAGAAAATCAAGCCTCTAGATGAATTTGGGAACCAAGAATGTGTAGATCTTCAATTTCTTCATCCAAAAGCTTCAATCTTGAGTGCTAAATCTCCCTTTCAAGTTGTAGATCTTAGAAATGATTTTTTTAGGGTTTTTTTGAGGTTTATGGGATGTTCTCCTCTGCAAATGACGGCTGAAAGAGAATTTATATGAAAAAAATAGGTATCAGCGTGTTCTGGTCGCTCACAGACTAAAATGGGTCGGACTGAGGCATTAAATAAAAGAATACTGAACCGGATATGAGAAACAAAGAGTTGCTGGGCGAGTGGTAGGTATCTCGCTGGCTAAGCTGGAGGTCAGGGGTTCGATCCCTGCCTCCAGTGAATTTTTCCTTTTTCGCTGCTGGGGCTGCTTCTACTCTTGATCTGGGCCTGCTGGGGCCAAGGATTGCTTCTGCTGGGCTGCTGCCTATATCTGGGCCGACAAGGAGGAGCTGGGCTGCTGCTGAATGTTATTATTATTATTATTAAATTTTTTTCCTTAACTTTTGCATCTGGACTCCGTTTTCGCTCCCGTTTTTTCCAGATTTCTTCTAAAATCACCGCGGACGCACTGATTACCTAAAATTCAAATATAAATATCATTAAGCACCAAATTCATATAAATTACCATAAAACAAAATTAAAACTAATTAAAATGGGGAATTTAAATATTTATCAATTTTAAGTTAAAAACCCACCAAATAACAATAGAATTTATATATTAAACATTGAAGCACTAAATTTAAGAAATTTTAAATTGTAAGCCCGAACAAGCAACATATTCCATATTTTTCAATTAAAAATACATTTAAATGAGGGGATTTTATTTATTTATTTATTTATATACATGATGCTATGCATCAAATATCCCCATACATTGATGCCCTCAAGCAAAATCTCATGCAACACTTCCACAAGCCAATCGACAACGCAACGCCTCACCCAAGCCAATGTAACTACTCAAGCCCACAAGCATCACCAATTCTCAAGATTTACACTTTTCAAAATATTTATAATCCAACAAGCAATTATGACATTTATGTAAAAACATGGAAATGCTTACTAGTTCAACACACACCAAGGTTCAATCAAACAAGCATCACACCCCTCACAATGATCACTCAACTCGGTGAAATTTAGTGGATAGATGATTAAAAATATCATCGATTTAAGTGGATCACTCAAGGCCAAACATGCACCCCATTATCCTAGGCTTGTATCGAAATCGCATCTCCACCAAGTAACATAAAACCGGACATAAATCAAGAGGACTTTATTAAGGGTTGTAGTGTTAGGCTAGGGTTTAGGGTAGGTATGGGAAATTTTAAAGTGGCGAAGTGCTTAGAAATCCAGACTAGGAACAAAAGAACTATACTATCAAAGTTTTTACAAATAAAACAAAACTAAACTAAAATCGGGTAATTTTGACCCGAACACAAAAGCTAAACAACACTCTATTTTTTTTTCTTAGGTTTATGACCTCTCATAATGAGTTAGATTTTCTGCAAATTTTTTTTTTCATTTTTTCTTCTTTTTTTCTGTTCATTTTTTCTTCTTTTTTTTCATTTTTTATTTCATTTTTTTTTTCATTTTTTTTCATTTTTTTTTTCATTTTTTTTTCATTTTTTTTTGCAATCTCATATGAGTTCCTAGAATGGAGATTGAGTACTAGGAGAGTCACACTTAATCACTATTTTTTTTCTTTTAAACTAAAAACAAAACTTGATGTAAATAACTAATTAAAATATATATATATATATATATATATATATACACACAAAGTCCTAAACTAATCCGGATTCTTCACACAAGGGTTTAAGAACAAAAAAAACAAGGCTAAACAAAAGGCTAAATGGGTAAAAAAGTGGGAAAATCAAACGAGAAGGAAAAAGGTTCAACGGGTTTTCTAAGGGATGATGTTTTAGGGTAGGAAAGATGATAAGATCATAGAAAAAGGCTAAGTCAAAGGGGTTAATCCTAATGCCTCTATCATTTCTATGCCCAATTTTAGTTCATGATCTCAACGCGTATAAACAACACAAGTTCTAAAATGAAAGCGCATGATGGCATAACACTCAACCAAACGAAAGTGAGTAAATTATGTAACATATAATGCAATTTAGGCTTAAATAACTCACGGAAACGGATGGATAAAGGCTACCGATATGATGCAAGCTATCAATTCCCCATCCGATAGTTTCACTAAGTAAAGCATTCCATTTATTGATTTTATTCGAAAAACACTTGCTTGGAAATACTTTTTCAAGAAACTCGAAGAAAAGGTTTTGACTAGAGACAAGCATCGTATACACAGGCGAGCAAAGCGTCACGAATTACATCAACGGGCCCACTTCCATGTGCAATAAGACGGGCAAAAATCTCAGTTTTAACAAAAAACAGGGGGATATGATAAGAAAATTTGAAAAATTTAAGCAATTTCAGTTCAATTGACCCTCATCCCCACACTTAATTCGTACATTGTCCCCAATGTACACTAAACAAAACAAAATAAAGGGGAAAGGGAGCTGAAATACTCCCCTATCACTGTCATGTGCCAGTGTCTGGATGCTGAAAAATGAATCGAAACAAGCTCTTGACTGAACAGGTGCCAGAGCTGAATCACTGAACAGGTGCCAGAGCTGAATCCATAAATGCCAAAAATCCTTCACAATCAAAGTATGCATCATGAAAAAGCTCTCGACGAACATGTCAGAACCGTCTCGCCAGTACAAACTATCATCCAAGTACAACCAAATCATATCAATCACAAATATAAATCAATAAAGCACAAATATCTCGAGTTGTGTGTCAACAAATGAAATGCAAAATGAAAATAAACAACTCGAAAAATCACTAAACCGGTGAATCAAGGTAGCTGGCGATCCCGTGGTGAATCTGGAAGAAAATAAAACCCAAACTGAAACAAAAGCGATCGGATTGCAAAATTTGGCACTTTTAAAAGATATTTTAAAATTTGAGTTCTTGGACGATTGATCAAATGCGGGTCGTTTGATTGTCATTTATGAAGTGAACGACCAACATTTAACCAAAAGTCAACAGAGCCTACAACACAAACATACAAACCGCCCGGAATGGAGATTTAGTACCAAAGATTCGCAATGTGTGCATCAGAAGACCTGCTATGCCAATTTGCAACCAAATGCTCAGCAGCACCAACCAACATCAAATACCAACCCATAGAAAAGTAATAATTGATAAAAATAGACCGTTTGTTTGTCAATTATGAAGTGAACGGTCCACTTTGACCAAAAGCCAACAAGCCCAAGAAAAACCCAGATACAGACCGTTTATTGTCATTTATGAAGTGACGGTCTCGTATCATCCAAACTTGAATAAATTCATGAAAGCACACTTTGCAAATCGTGGGAATGGAGATTGAGTACCCGACGGTTCACAAACTATGAGTTACCTACCAACCCCACGAAGCAATACCAAAATGATATGTTCATGCAATTCCAACAGTGGCATGCTTCCAAGAAACCTGCAAAACTTAAAACAAAAACATAAGACGGAACTAGGAGAAATAAAATATAACTAATTTAAGAAAACTAAAAGGAGATTAAACTACTAAAAGTTCAAACAAAGCATGAAACAAGAAAAATAAAGTAAAAAAGTACTCGGGTTGCCTCCTGGAAGCGCTGAATTTATTTACGAGTCATCAGCCAGACTCGGCCCCGTGATCAGGGCGACGGAACGTCTAACAACATAACAACCTCCTCACTCGCGTCAATCGGACCAGACAAGTAATGCTTCAACCTATGTCCCTTAACCTTGAACGAGGTACCATCAACGCCCTCAATCTCAACTGTCCCATAAGGAAATACATGTTTCACCACGTGGGGACCGGACCATCTAGACTTCAACTTACCCGGGAATAATTTCAACCTCGAATTAAAAATAAGCTCACGATCTCCCGGTTTGAAGTCTTTCTTTTTGATATGACTATCATGAATCCTCCTGGTCCTCTCTTTGTACAAACCTGAACTCTCATACGCATGATCGCGCAACTCCTCTAACTCAAGCAACCGAAAGAACCATTGTCACACCCCCAAATAACCACTAACGGAGTTTATACCGTTAAGGGGTGCGAGCAAACCAGGACCACAACCATTAGTTACAAATACTAAACGAGTCAGAGTATAATTCAAACATTCATCATAAAACAGTTTCAAAAGTTACGCAGCGGAATAAAACATCAGTATCTTAGCACTAACCACGTGCTTTACAAAATCATTGTTTAGAAATCCCAGTTTAGTTTTAAATGAAAAAAGAACATCTTCATGTGCCATGCCAACCTCCAGCGGATACTCCTCAACGATCTGCAAAAGTGAAAACCACACAAGTGTCAACCTAACGGTTGGTGAGTTCACGGTGGGCATGACATGCATTGGCCCGGTCTCAAAATCGTATTCATCATCATGTAATAAGTATTAGTTTTGCAAACATTGCCAAGTGTGGAATTATCGAATATGCACTAGTTAAGTAAAAGTTAAAGCGGTCAACCGATATCGCGGGTAGCTAATCCGGTTTCCATGCACTAAGGAAGTCGTACTAGGGCTGAAAGCTGACGTAACAGAGTTCGGCATTTGCCGATGGTTGGTGCCTCCAGTTGTGTCCCTTTCGGGAGGCCCACAACTAAAATAGGCTGATATTGAACTCCGTTCGGCCCCCGGCCGGTTGGTTACACATTTGTGTACCGCGGAGCAGGGTTTGTCAAACCCTCAGTAGATCTACCCAACATCCCCTCGCTTCTCAGATCAACAGTACTAAATTGAGGACTTTTAAGTTTTTAAGGCATCCTTAGAAATCATGTGATATCATCTGGTTTAGACTTTAACCTACACTAGTCATATTAAAATGTTTATTCTGGATTTCATCTGAAATCCTAAAAAGAGTTTAAGTGTCAAAATGGTCGTTTCCGGATTTCAATTGAAACCCCAAGGATGGACAGTTGCAAATGCTCCCCATAAAACACTCCAACTTCCATAACAGGTATCTCATTTGGCAATACCTCAAAATGTCAGCGTTGTTTTCCGTTTAGTATATTCGTTGTGACCCAATCGGGCTCACAATTAAAGGGTTAGTGAAACTCACCTTAGGTTGCTCAGCTACACTTGCTATTTAATCCAATTATTGCTTAACGAAGACCTATGAACACGTTTAGGTCTTAAGTATTAGTTTTGTGTCTAATCATTAACTTATCGTCACTATGGCCCATAACATAGCACGTTGGAACTACGACACGACATAACGACACACGACACCGATGGTTGATCATAAACAAGGGTTCACATATTACAGAAATCATAGCATGTCTCATCATAGCAAAATCATGTAAGTCGTTAGCATTACATTCAAATAAGTTGCACAAGTTTGGGTTTAGGTCTGGTCACAGTTTCGCTAGTATAGATTCGCTAGGCAGTTTCGCTGTGTGCACGGGCAGCACTTTCGCTAGGCAATACCCGATGACACAGTTTCGCTAGGCTAGTTTCGCTCGAAACTGTTGGCACAGTTTCGCTAGCCTAGTTTCGCCCGAAACTGGTTTGAACTTTCGTTCAGGGAATTTCGCTCGGTAGTTTCGTTCGGACAAGTCTGGCCGGTTTACCCGGCGACACTACAGTTTCGCTACATAGTGTCGCTGGATGAAGATATACATAATTTCGCTACATAATTTCGCCCAGAGAACAGTACAGTTTCGCTATCCGGAAAATCCAAAACACATAAATTTTGAAAATTTGTGTCAATTGTTCATAGTTTTAACAGCAGTTATTGACTATGAACTGAAATATTCTTCAATTAACACAAGAGATTTTCTTTTTCGTTTTCTTTTTGTATCAAGAGACGGACTCGTTGAGCACATCTCTTTCTTTTATTAAAGTTGTGAAAAATTTTATTCAAAGTTCATCATCCCAATGGCTGTAATGAGGTAGAAAAATCTTGCCTCATCGAAAGCTTTTGTAAACAAATCTGCCAGTTGATGATCAGTGTGAACTTTAAACAATTTGATTAAATTCTTTTCAGCACAATCTCTAATAAAGTGATACCTTATGTCAATGTGTTTGGTCTTGGAGTGCTTCACTGGATTGTTAACGATGGAGATGGCACTGTTGTTGTCTGCAAGAATAGGAGTCTCCATGAATGTGATTCCATAATCAAGCATCTGATTTTGGATCCAAAGGACTTGGCTGCAACAACTTGAAGCAGCAATGTACTCAGCCTCTG